>CAUYQU010051225.1:0-82225 GCA_963574635.1 Cheracebus regulus | reverse complement strand
GGTTTCACCATGTTGGTCAGGCTGATCTCAAACTTCTGACCTTGTGATCTGCTTGCCTCAGCCTCCCAAAGTGCTGGGATTACAGGCGTGAGCCACCACACCTGGCCTCAAGAGTTTTAATTGTCATAAGCTATGCATTTTTAAGGGCATTGCTTTCATTTCTAATTCCCAGATTCCTTATAAGCAAATTATCTCTGCTTCATAGAACTGCTGCCAGGACCAAGTAATGAATATGTCCCCAGTCATGTTTCTAGAAGCACTGCTAAACCTAATACATAGGACTTGAGAAAATTCAGGGTTATTCCTCTTATCTCATTAAGATACAGAGTATATTAGTCATATTTCCAAACATTTTCTCCAGGAAATATATTTATGGATGCTGACAATATCCTTGTTTTCATATCCTCTGCATGATTCTGTTACCCAGAACACTTGCAATTCAGTATTATCTATAAATTTTTCTCTCACAGTTACATATAAATGGTGATTTTGCCGAACTTGAGTTTATTTTTCTACTTAGCAAATACTGATGAGAAATTTCCTGTTATTAAACTTAATTTTCTTCCATTTTTTTCCTAAAAGCTATCTCAATTCACAAAAGTAATTTGAAATCTAAGCTATAATTTACGCTATTGCTTCATATAGTTTTTGTTCTCTAATTATCATCCTTCTTTTTCATTTTCACATTTATTCATCTGTCTCCCAGCCACCCACATATCCAACCATTAAGCTTTCTTGTTATCGGCAAGGAACTAGGTGCTATAGAAAATAATGAGATGCTTAAAATTAAGTAAATCACAGAGCAGAAAAAAGAGATACCTTATCAATATGTTTTGTATAGCATTTGCCACAAGTCTATTGCAAAATCCTTTGTGTCATATGTTTTGTTTTATAAATACAAATATAAATCCACATAATATTACATATGTAGCCATATATAATATGGGCCTTTCATCTATAACATGAGAGCAGAAAGTCACTTGGTTAGGGCTGTGTATGGGGAAGTTTTTTCAGGAAAGATGGGCAGCAACAGCCTCTGCCTCTGAAAACTACGACTCCTCACTGAAGTCCCCAACAGGCAGCTCTCTCTCATCCATACATCTGAACCATTCCTGGCTGATGTGGGAAGTTTACAACATCTCAGAGATTTCCTGTCTTACCCATCAAGCAGAATTCACGACGGAGCCTCCAAGACATGGCATATGGATGCCCAGGAAAAAGCTCCAGACTCCTGTGCTCATGCTATGACACACAGCTTCTCTCTCTTGGTTGCCAGTTAACTCAGCCTCTAGGATTGGTCTTCTGCCTTACCCTAGATTGTTTTAGCTCTGATTTTTCATAGTGCCCAATAGACCTGACTCTTTCTAGGATGACTGACCAGACATGTACACCAGCCCGCACCCCTGTGCAATGGTCCCAGGGCCTCATCCTGCCCTGCACACTGGACCTCACCCTTCTAGGTTTCCCACAAAGTTAGCTTCTGGAATGCCTTGGTCCCCAGCTCCATCTCATCCTGCCCTTCCGTCTCATTCCCCAATCCATTTAACTCCTCTTCGCCTTCTGCTCCAAGCTACTTCAGAAAACCACATTGTGATATGAAAGGGAAAGATTAGTAGAAAGACTCCAGAGGCTATTGCAATTTGGGAGACGTGGTCCTGAACTCGGATGGTGGAAGTGAGTATTAAAATAAGGCAGGTGAGAATGAGATTGCCAAACTAAACATGAAAGGCTTAGATACTTATACAAGAGTAAATGAGATGGAAAAGATTAAATGTAACACTGAATATAAATGTACCTTTTGGCCAATTGCATTTCTGGTAATTTACCTTGAATATACGCCTCCAAAAATATAAAAACTATGCTTGCAACAGATCATTCTGTGCAGTATTATTTACAATCCAAAATACTGGCAACTGTCTAAATGCTCAAACATAAGGGATAGATTAGATAAATTACATTGCATACATAGAATCCAGTCCTATACTTTTAAAAAAATAACAAGAAGGATTTCTATGAACTGATTTGGAGTGAATTACAGGAGATCGTGTTGAGTGGTAAAAGCAGAGTGCAAAAAAACACTTGGAATGCATGACTCTTTTTGCAGGAAAAAAATGAAAACAATAACACACAAATATGTCTATTTACCTTTACACAAAAAGAAACACATGTACAAAGAAGGCAGAAAGGAAGAAAGTTGGTTATCCATAAGATGAGGGTAAGCAGGGTGCAAGGTTTGATGAAGAGAGTGAGGATTCTTTCAGTATGCTTTTCTGCATAGTTTTGACTTTTAGAAGTATGTTAGTGTTCTATATATTATAAAATATATTAATACAGATGGGAAGGGATTATAAAACCTAAAATTGAAAGTGATCTGAAATAAATAAACTAAATTGTATTTCAAATGAGTACCACCACCACAATAAAAGAGAAGAAAATAAAAGAAATCTGATAACTTATGGACACAGCATTTGACTACATACCCCAATCTTGGGCATGACTAAGGTACAGTGAGGGCTGGGGAGTGGAGAGAGGTGGACTGCAAATCCTGATCTCTTTTGGTAGATTTGCTTTGTCTAGTGGTGTGTCTGCAGCACTTGTAAAAGTAACTAGAAATGTAGTATAGGATTGAGCAAATAAGTATGTATGTTGGTGATATTGGGAGCCAGGGTTCTCACTGAGAAAATGGAACATGCAAATATGGAATGGAGAAAACAAGAAGTAATTCTCTAAGGATGGGCTGAAATTGGATGTATTGATGTAAATCCATGATTTCTAAAATATGCATATATGTGTATGTGTTCATGCATATCTGTGTGCTGGTATGTGCATAGGTATTTGTGTATATATGCACAGGCATATGTTTACTAATATCAAAATAAATAAAAATGGAAATAAGGCATAAAAAATCCTTGAGCAGACTAAGCCAGTTAGGTCTCATAAGTGATCCTAACCTTGCCTGATATGTAAAAATAAGTGAAATTTACCTTACGTTATTTCTTGTAAATGTCTACATTGAAGGAAAACAGAACTTAAGCTCAACCAGTCAGAAGCAACCAACAAACTTATAATTATATAACTAGGGACTTTCCAACAGCATAGATCAAATAAGGCAACTGTAAAACGTTAACCACTCAACTATTTTTCTTTGCTTTCTTTTTCTGTTCACCCTATAAAAGCCTCCCACTCGCATTCCCTCAGTGAAGCGCCTGAACCACTTCTGATTTGGAGCTGCCTGATTCATGAATCATTGTTTGCTCAGATAAAATAAAAATTGTACTGTGCTTCAATCTACCTTTTTGACATGAGCCTGTTTGCAGAAAGGCCCAAGAAGCGGATATACTTCAGTGGAAATAAGCATCCCTAGTGCTCACAATTTTTATTCAAATATCATTTTCACTAATAGGAATCAAGGCTCTATGGATAAGTGGCTGATTTCAAAGGTGTGGTGAAGGTCCAGTATGACCCTGGAATACGTTATTATGCCAACAAGTAAAGAATTGCAAAAACAAAACAAATGAACAAACAAGGGAGACATGTCACAATAACACAAAAGCTAGCCTGATGGGCTCTAATACCTAATCTGAAAAACTCTGTGCACCAGAATAATTATGTACAGAAATAAATAACAAATCACTGAAATAAGAATTGTGCTTCTAGATAATAAATCACTAAGTAAATTAAATATCAAATAACTGGTAAATGAGAGCTAATTCCTGTTTGTGATGGAACACTGAGTGCCAACTAGTCAATTCGGAGAGAATGTTAAAGTTCATAAATCATCATTTTCCAATCGTCATTGTCAATATTGCATTAGATGATTGTCATCAATGGATGATAAATCTAGGGTAATTTTAGTGAAGAATGTGATACATGTATGGTTTTAAAGTGTTTCCTCATCGAATGCATATTTGTGAATAGGGTAAGTGAGAAATAACACAGCTGAGACACCAGATAACACCTTGACCAGCTCATCGAAATTGACATCACCAATATGAGCAGATGGACATCATGTGCTTCCAGATGGAACATTTCAAGAACACAAAACCATTTCTCTAGTATTTTACCTAAGAATGTTGGCTATGAATCGAATCATGGGGAGGCATCAGACAAATCCAAAATAAGTACACTTTTCTTTTTAATAAAATGGTGACAATTTTCTTCACAAGTTTCAATGCTCTAAAGCCAAAGTCTGTGGAAATGGCCCAGATTAAAGAAGACTGAAGAGAGATGTAAACTTAACATTTTCCATAGACTGGATCCTGTAAGGACAGGAAAGTGTTATATAGGACATTATTGGGTCACTTGACTAAGCCAGATTATGAATGACAGATTACATAAAGGTATTGCATCCATGCTTAAAAAATGATAGAGTACAGATGTCCTAGAAATGTGTTTATATTTTATCAAATATGTTTTGTCATCGATGGAAACACTTCCATATGTTTTCTCCTTTAAGATATGTCAATGTAGCGAATTATATGTTTAGATTCCTTAATATTAAACATCTTTACTACATTTGATTTTAACATTCTAAAAAAAAAAAAAACCTTGGTTTGCAAACAATAAATAAGCACATCCTCAAATAGATTTCAAATCCAAGACAGAATTCAAATCTTGTTACTGAAATAAGTTTGAAAAGAACAATTTTTTTCAAGATGAAAGAGGCTATGGGGTATGTGTGTGTGTGTAGGGGTGGGTGTTATGAATTAGAAACAGAGAAATCCTACTAAGAACGAAGACTGAAGTGCTAGAGAAATATGAGGGGAACACCATGAAACCATGAACACAGAAAGGAACCTAACTGCTAAGACCATTTCTCATGATTGCTGACTGATCCACTCACACCTCGCTTTGGATACAGTCCTGATTCCTATCAGCAAAACACCTTTACTGAGCTCAGTCTAAACCATGCAATTTGTTGAAATCAGACTGTGGGAAATTCTCAGTTCTGGTTAGAGATGGGCCCTACCAGCAATGTGAGCTTCAAGAGGAAAGATACTCATTCATGTAGTCAAATGCTCACCTGTAGCATTTAGAGCAATGGGTCACACACTCGATCAATATTAAAATCACCCAGAGAGCTTTTAAAAAACCCACAAAAGTCTAGGCCACACATCAAAACAATTGAAACAGAACCTCTGGTGTACTACATGAGAACTGACATTTTATTACATTCTCCTTGGGATGCTGATTTAACCACGGTTGAGAAGAACTGATTGTGAGGCTTCATGTGCTCAAACGTAAAAAGAATACTTAAGCATAGTAACACTCACTAAATATCATTGAAACCTAAACTGAAACTCTTTTATATGACTTTGCTACTCAGTTTTAATAGCATCTCTATAATTTGGAAAAAATGTTTTCAAATAACTTCTATGAAATAAAAAAATATTTTGATCCAACAAAAATCTTGCTGTGACTATATCCTTCAATGAGCTCTATAACCAGTATATCTGAAACTTCTATTGAATTTAAAATATTTGGTTCTATTTTGTGAGGGTAAAAATTCAAAGAACCCTTGATCTGTAACAGAAAATAATTAAGTCAGTTTATATAAATCCTTTTTAAGAGATTTAATCTAATATTCAAAATCATGGCTCACAATTTACATGAAACATTTTTGGGGTGTTGTTTCCAATGAACATCCTGCTAGAGGAGGCATTTGGAACAGCTGTAAAGTATCAAACTTGCCAGTCTCAGCAAGATGTCATTTTTTTCGATTGATTTATCTGAATTTCACTTCTAAAAAATATAGTCAAAAGTAGACTCACTCAGAGGTTCGACATTTTCCCATGCCCACATATTTCCATTAAGTACAAATTTGATTATTTCACTTAAGAATTTTCACAGAGTATTCAAACCACAATGCATGAAGAAGGAGAAGGAAGAGGAGGAGGAGGAGGAGAAGAAGAAGAAAGGAATTTTCACAGGGTATACTTCTTACCTGCATTAGAGCAGATGATGTCTTGTGAATTCTTGCACATTTCGTTACTTTTCTTCTTTGTCAGGTCACAATTAGTTGGGTACTGGCAAGCATCCCCATACCATCCCTGGTCACACTTGCACTTGCCACAGTTACACTTACCATGTCCTGAGGATTGAACAACATCTAGTCAGATTCATATTGTTTTCCAAAGACAACCATTATTGTAACACATACTCTTAACAGTGACACTGATTGGGACTGAGCCATAATAAATTTAAACTCATGTATATCACAGTGGCTGAGGGGTAATGCTATTATATACAATGCAATGGAATATAAGAACTTTATTTCAATAATCAACTGATAAATGATTATAAAAACATTAATTTCTAATGACATTAGGATAATACATAAAAAGCCTAATAAATCACATGGTCACAAAATTCAGCACTGAAAAAATATTCTATCCAGCATCTCGGTATTTAAGAGGCAAAAGTCCAGTAAAAAAATATTTCTACTTAACTATATCTTATATAACACAAATTTGAGTAAGGACTCCTACATGAAACTCTACTAAACTAAACACCAGCCTTGTAATTACTCAAACTAAGCATGTAATTAAAGTTATGGACATATTAAATACCAACTTCAGTAATATTGACATAAAATATATATCTATTTTGTTTCATATTCATCTGCCTCCACAGAAATTTCTCAATGTTTAATATTCTCAATAGTCATTTTGCTTTAATGCATGTTGTTTTCATTGCTGTGATCTGTAATGTTATTAAGTCCTGCTTGATGAAGACTACTAATGTTTTTATTGATTGCACATTCGTCTGACAGAAGTGCAAAACATGTGCAGTACTTGGTTCTTGTCCTCAAAGAACTTACAGATTTTAAAGTCGAGCCTAATAAACAAAGAAGCTGATGTGATTGCCAGCCAGAAGTTATTGTCACTTAGAGTTAAGTTGAGCAATATAATCTATGACCTATAAACATAACAGTGGAGACTTTCTGGATTTCCTTGACTGTTAACTGGTCCTTGAAAGTTGAGCAGATTTTGAATGGGTTACAGGAAGAGTACACCTACATCACCCAAGACAAAAGTACTATGTCTTAATGCCTGAAAGTCATAGGTCACATGAAATGAAACTGATCTGATTCAACATGGTAGCTGAACTCTAAGGGATGAGGTCCAGATGGTTGGTCGGTATGAATGGCTTGGAGGCTGCCCATTTGGGCATGGTCAGCAGAGCCTGAATCTGTGATTGGCTGTGACTTTAAAATTGCTCTTTATGTGGTCCAGTCCATAAAAGTTTTAGTTTCTATTTCTGTTGCATTTATAAAATTAATTATTCTATGTTATAAACAAAACCTTGCAAGTATCTTAATTGGAACTCATTCCATCCAGTGTACATTACTCCGTCAAATTGATGGCATCATTTTGCATTCCTGCCTGGCCCTACAAGATACTATCAATCTTGGCCAACTTGGTATCATTTATAAGCATAAGTGATCTCTCCTGTCAACCTGTAGCCTATTTATAAAAGCATTAAGCCAAATTCTTGCAATGGCTAAGGCTCTTTGATAAATCAACTATCTTGGAAACTGTGTTAACTCTTTAATAACATCAGTGTATTAGGTTGAAGCATATGAAATTGCCACTTTCATAAGTTGAACAGCAGCTGTTTCTTATGGTTCCATCCCAATAAACAGGCTTCATATCAATGGTAAAGAAAGCAGAAATGATGCAGAAGATAAAGCATTATGGTAGTGGTGATTTAGTGAATCAAGAATAAAAGAGTACTCAGTGTGATTTTTAAAATTTTATATTGAATAGGACATCTTAGATCCTAAAGTATACACAGTAGAGATGGGAAATAATTTGTGGGTCAAAGGTAACTTTTGTTTTTTAAAGGTGAGAGGCTTAAAAATAGAAGAATGGTTGAAAATAAAATGTGTACAGAATAGGTAGAAACCTATCCCTTCGAAACTGACCTAATGAAGCATCAGTAGAAGGAATATTCTAAGTTGCTTCTCCCCTGAAGTGAGAGGCTCAGTTTCATGAAACTGTCTTCATAGAAGACTCTAGGTTAAAATAAACATGGAAACGAGTCTGCTATATTCTGTTTAAAGGTGTCATGATATATATCAGCACATTGATGAACCTCATATGTTCTATCATAAAAATATTTTTAATTTTATTTAGCTTAGAATTTGCAAAATTTTGGCTAGGAGGCCCCTTTTCTCATAACCAGTGTTAGCATCTTAGGCACATGCTTAGACTAACACTGTGTCAAGTGTTTTCAGCTTCTTCTTTAGCAACCTTTGGAAGGCAAAGATGACAGCTAATATCAGACAAGGTCATCTGCCTTTATTTTCTTTCAAGTTTTATGCCCGGTAAAGGTTCCATGGTTCATTTTCTTCCCTTTAGGAAAACTCATTGAATAGGAATTGATTTCTGACTATCACAAATTACCAAATAGCCTGAGTGACCTTGTTTAAAGATAAATATATATTTAAAAAATAGTATTCAGACTATTTTTTACAATTTTTTTAAGGTTAGTAAGAGCTTTAGCAGACCACAGGGGATTAGGTTGCTATATTATTGTAGCAAGGTAATCTCCATTACAGTGTCAATAATATGGCTTCAAAAAACATCTATTTTTGAAAATAGAAGAATGTTATTTGTTACATGTTAGTTTCCTGAATCTTCCATAACAAAGTACCACAAATTTGGTGGCTTAAAAAACCAAAAATTTATTCCCTCACAGAGATGAAGGTTGGAACCTGAATATCAAGTTGGTTCGTTCCAGAGGACCTGAGGGAGAAACTGTTCTATGTCTCTCTCTCGGTTGCTGGTGGTTGCAGGTAATCTTTGGCATTTCTTGGCTTTGTGGGAGCGTAACTCTGATCTGATGATACTGAATATCCTTTCATAGGCTTATTTGCAAAACATCTATCTTCTTTTCCCCAATTTTGCATTGAAATTTCAGTTTTATATATATGTATATATAACATATATAATTATATATACATATATACATATACACAGACATATATACCTATATTTCTATATATAATATATATGTTTATAAATTTATATATATATATATATATATACATATGTATGTTCATCCTGGATGCAAGTTCATTGTCATATATATGTATATATGAAAAACATACATGTATATCAACATATATATATACATGTATGCATATCCAGGATTATTATATATGTATGTAAATTGTTATATATACATATATGTATGGATACATATATATGCATATAAATTGTTACATATACATATGGATGTATGTATATCCTGGATAGAAGTTCATTGTTACAAATGTAATTTGCAAATATCTCTCCCAATTTGTGATGCGCTTTTTTTTTCTATTAACAGTATCTTTTAAAGAGTAAATGGTTTTGATCTTAATTAAATCAAATTTATCATGTTTTTTCTTTAATAGTTGTTTTTGTGGCATCTACCTGAAAAACTTTTGCCTAACTCCAGGCTTATTCTTTTGGTACTACCACAGTTTTGATTACTGTAATTTACAGTAGTATGGAAATCAAGTCTTCTGAGAACTCTAGCTTTGTTGTTTTTAAAAATTATTTTGGCTTTTGTAGTTCCTTTGATTTTCTATATAAAATTTAGAATCAGTATGTTCACATCTGCAAAAAAGCTTGCACAGATTTTCATAGGGATTGCATTGAATCTATAGATAAAAGTAGAGAGAATTGCCATCTTAATAATATTTAGTCTGTGAATATAGTGAAATACATTGGTTGATTTTTTTTTAATGTTGTACCAGCCTTGCGTCTTCAGATATACTTCATTTGGTTAAGTATTCTACTTTTATGTATTTCTTTATATATTGGATTCCATTTGCTAATATTCTACTAAAGATTTAGTGGTGTAAGTTTGTAAGTAATATTGGCATGTAGTTTTGTTTATTGTAAGATATTTGCCTAATTTTAGTATAAGAAAAATGTTGGCCTAATGAAATGATTTGAAATGCATTCTCTAATCTTCCAGTTTTGGGAAGAGGTTTTATAGAATCAGCACTATTTTATCCTTAATAGTTTGGTAGAATTTGCAAGTAAAATCATCAGAGCCTAGAATATTCCTTTTTACAAATGTTTATGATTCACTTTGCTTGACCAATATTGGGCTATTCAAGTTATTTATTTTTTATTGAATTTGGCAGATTGTGTCCTTCAAGGAATTGGCCCATTTTATTTAAGTTCCTGAACATACAGGCATAGACTTGCCAATATCATAAGCTTACTATCTTTTTAACAGGCATAATGTTGGATATTAGGTATGTTATTTCATGCTGATGCTGGTAATATTTGTATGTCCTATATTTTTCTTGATCAGTCTCCTTAAAAATAAATCAATTTTATTGTTATTTTCAAATAATCAGCTTTTGGTCTTGTTAATTTTCTTTCTTGTTTTTCTCTTTTCAATTTCACTAATTTTTTCTCTAATCTTTATTATTTTCTTCCTTCTCCTATTTTTGGATTTAATTAGGTCTTCTTTTTCTATTTTCTAGGGTAGAAGTATAAATTAATTTTAAACGCTTATTCTGCTCTAATGTCAACATTTAATTCTGTATATTTTTCTCCAAGTACTATGTTAGCTGCTTTCCACAAATTTTTGATACATTATATTTTTATTTTCATTCAGTTCTAAGTATTTTTAACATCCCTTGAGATTTCCTATTGACCTACACATTATGTAGAAGTGTGTTGTTCAATTTTTTTCAGCTCTATTTCTGCAATTTCTAGTTTGATCACATTATTATTTGATAATACAGTTTCTTTGAAATTTCTGAAGGCTTATATTATGACCTAGAAGATGATTTATCTTGTTTAATTTTCCTTGTGCATTTTAAAAGAATCTATCTTCTGCTGTTCTATAAATATCAATTTGGTCAAGCTGGTAATAGCTTTGTTCATTTTCTGTATCTCCACTAATTTTCTATATACTTATTCTTTCAACTATGAGGAAGGAGTATTGATCTCAACTACAATTGTGGATTTTTTTTTCTTTTCAGTCGGTCATTTAAAAAATTTATGTATTTTGAAATGCCTTATTAAGTGTATATATATTTAGCATTTTTAACTTTGGACATAATCACCACTTTTCTACTGTGTAATATCTCTCTTTATCCTGGATAATATTTCTTGTCCTAAAGCCTACCTTATCTAATATCAGTATAGTTAATCCCATTTTCATTTGACAGGTGTTTGTATAGAAAGCCTTTCCTATTCATTTATATTTCACCTGTCAATGTCTTATCTTTAAAGTGATTCCTTATAAATTAGTCATGTCTCACTTTTTTATACAATCTGACAATCTCTATCTTTTAAATGGTGAGATTAAAGAGATCACATTTAACATGATTTTTTTTACATTGCTGGATATAAATCTACCAACTTTCTAAGCAATTTTTATTAGCTTTATCAGTTCTTGTTTTTTCCTTCTGTTATTCTGCTTTCTCTTTTATTAGTCATTATTTTTTATTTCCTCTACTATTTCTATAATTTTTATTGGTTGTCTTACTGTGTACATTATACATCTTTAATCAATCAGAGTCTATATTCAAATAATATACCAGTTTACATATAATTTTAGGAACTTAAAACATTAAATTCCCAGCTCTTTCCTGTCATTCTTTGTGTCATTTTAGCTTTGCATAAACACACACGTCTCCTGTAAACAATCTACTGCCATTAATTTTGCTTTAGACAGTCAGTTGTTTTTAGAGCAACTAAAAATAAAACCACAAGGCTATTATACTTTATTTCATTGCTCTTCAGTTCTTTGTGTAGATTCAAGTTTGTTAAGCATCACACTCCATTTGTCTAAAGAACTTCCTTTACATTTCTTTAGAGTAGGTCTGCTGCAATAAATATCCTCATAAAAATCCTTAACTGTTTTCAGTTTTTGAATATACTTTTGCTGGTTATAGAATTCAATGCTACCATTTATTTCTTTCAGGTCTTCAAAGATATCACTCCATTTTCCCCAAGCTTGCATGGGTTCTGACAGGAAGTCCCTTGTCATTATTATCTTTGTTCTTCTGCATATAATATATTGCTTTTTCTGTAACTGCCTGAAAGAGTTTCTGTTTGTTTTTGTGCTCGGTAATTTGAATATGGTAAGCCCACCTCTTTGTTTTTGTGTGATATGTTTTCTTTCTTATTTATCTACATCGAGCTTTCATTTATTTATGTTTGTTTCCTTCCCATAGCTGCCATGGATACTCACAATTACCCTAAGAGCAAGAAGATTTATTACCATTCCCCCAAAAGTGAAAGATTTTGTTTTATAGGGAAAATAATGGCTGGATAGTTTCATGACCATTCTGGAGGACTTGCTACTCTCTTCCTGAGTTGCCCACTTCATGGATCTGTTTTAAAAAGCATCCTCCAGTCTTTTCTGTGAGAGCTCAGTGAGGTTTGTAGATAAAAATCGGAAGAGGGTGTGGACTCTCTCAAATTCTGCATGACCCGGGGGCTTCATGCTCATTCACCAGGGCACACTTGGCTGCTACCAACTTTCCCACCACCCTTCTCAGCAACTAATGGTGTCTACCCAGCTAAGCCTGAGGTTACTTCTGTCTCTCTCTTCATCTGCCTGTCTAACTCGAGATTTGGGGCCAGTTGCTTTCCTGTGACTTCAGATCTCGGATGAATTCAGAAATACATGGGGATTTTTAATTTGTCCCACTTTTCTTCAACGTAAGAATGGGAATCACACTTTGTAACTTTCTACATCCCTAAGTGGAAACCAGAATCTTACAGCCACTTTGCAAATAAATTCATCAAGGGTAAAGAATAATTAGAGCTCACATCCCCAACACCTGTGATGCTACACAGCCCTGCATTTAAATGTATATTGGAAATAGACAATTATAGCTCAGAAATTATAAACACAAAAAAAGCATAACTTGAGTTACTTTCATCTGTCTTTTTAGCCACTTTGAATGTTTATTTGTTTTAAATTCTAAAACAGCATACAGAGGGATGTAATGTGTAACCTTTGAGGTAAGTGCAAATTTTTATTTATGTATAAATTATTTAACTGAATTTTGTAACATCTTTTAAAAGTGAAATGTATTATTCTACATAGGTTGTTACTTGTTTTAAGACTAAAAAGCAAATTAAATTTTGATTGATAATTATCTTTTCACAGTTACTACTGGCAATAATTTTATCATATAGGGAAGAAAGGATATTAAAAATTTATTCTCTCTGTGCATCAAAAAAGCTAGGTGTACCACTGTTACAGCCTCATGTTAACCTTGAAACAGAGGTATTTTAATTTGAACACTTAGTTGACTCTGCCAGCTAAAACCCATTTGCTTTGTTCAAATATGTAAACTCCCAAAACCTGTTTTGTGTCCTATTTTCCAGTATATTCAGTTATGCTCAGTTTATAATAAACACAATTTTTCTATAGTCATTTTTGAGCCACTATAGATTTCTAAGCCTTCTCTAGTAATAAAAAAACTATGTCACATCTAGAATTCTGAGAAAAGATTGTGAAATAATTCTTTATCTGGTATTATAATTATTTCATGATTTTAGATAGAAACTTGACCATTTTTAAGACAGGGGGAACAGTCCATGGCTTGCTTCTCAAGCTGAGAAGAAAAAAAACTCCTCAGATGTTTCTGCTTTTCATTTCTGAGAACATTTTCATGTGGACAATGGAAGAATATAATATAGAGGGTTCCACTGCCTAGAAATTAAAAGGTCTCTACTCTAGTCCTGCCTGGACACTAACCATGTAATCTTGATCAGGAAAATATAAAAGAAGAGAAGAAAGGGAAACTAATAATTATTGGCTTCCAGTACCATGATAAGTATTTTATGCAAGCTAGTCTGATGTTCATAATGAGCCAACGAGACGGCTTTGTTTTTCCATTCTACAAGTACGAAGACTGAGCAGAATTTAAGTAGTTTGGTTTGGCTCAAGATCACATAGATGGTAAGCTTAAAAGCTATGTTTTTCCCATGACAGCCAACATTATCTGTTTAGTTCTGGAATGCAACAGACTTGAAAGGACTCTTTTGCTCTAGGAAGAGGGGTGCTAGGCTGTAGCGCAGTAGCATGATCTCGGCTCACTGCAGCCTCAGCCTCCCGGGTTCAAGCAGTTCTCCTGCTCCAGCCTCTCGAGTAGCTGGGACTACAGGCACGTGCACCATGCCTGGCTAATTTTTGTATTTTTAGTAGAAATGGGGTTTCACCATGTTAGCCAGGATGGTTTAGACCTCCTGACCTCATGATCTGCCTGCCTCAGCCTCCCAAAGTGCTGAGATTACAGGCATGAGCCACCGTGACTGGCACCCCATTTTTATTTAAAAGTGTCTATTAGCATCAGATTCATCAAATAACAGAAGACTCTCAAGGCTCAGAACTTAATATTTACTAGTATTTATTGGTCAATGGAAGTGAACTTGATAATCTAACAGGAATCCAAGACTCTGGGAATGTTGTAACCAGAATAGGAGACCTGATATCAGTGAAACCTCCCCAGTTTTACTGAAAAAAAAAAAAAGATGCAGCTTCACAAATCACTCTTACAGGAAACTATGTCACATCTAGAATTCTAAGAAAAGATTGCAAAAGAATTCTTTATTTGATATTATAGTTATTTCATGGGTTGAGATAGAAACTTGACATTTTTAAGATGGGCACAAGGAATCTGGTTAAATGAAGAAATACACATACACATTTATGTGTGTGTGTATGTCTGTATTCACATATGTATGTAAGTATATGCACAGATCAGCAAGACTAAACTTTATCTTTTAAATGTCGACCCGAAGTAAATGTACTGTGTAATGAGATGATATTTAACATTCCTCCTAGTGTTGAAAATGTTTTTCAAAACTTTTTGAATGTGCATCTCTGATAAGCATTAATAATATTCTTCATCTGACAGTGCAGAATTCTTCATCCTAAGCTCCATTGGTTGCCTAAGGAGCAATCTCTTATTGCCCATGCCCGTATTCCCCATGCCCCAGCAGGAGCTGTGCATCAGCATGGCGTTGCTCTTTCTACTCCGTGAGGAGGGATAAGACAGGGCTGGGGAGTGCAGGCTCCAATGACAGACTGCCTGACTCAAATTCTGCTTGTATGACTTCCTCACTATGTAACTTCAGGCAACTATTTAATCCATCATATTAGCTTCCTAAGAACTGCCAGAACAAAGTCCCACAAATTGGGTAACTCCAGGCAACAGAAATGTATTGTCTCCCATGTCTGGAGGCCAGAAGTCCAAAACCAAGCTGTGAGCAGGACCCTGGTCTCTTGAGACTCTGAGTAGAATCCTTTGTTGCCTTATCTTGGCTTCTGGGAGTGACCTACATTTTTTGGAGTTTCTTAGCTCACAGTTGCATCATTCTGATCTTTGCCTTTCCAGTCACTTCAATTACATGGCCTTCTCCAATCACGTCGCTGTGTCTCTTTTCTTCTTCTTATAAGGATAAGTCATACTGGATTAAGGGCACACTCTATTCCACTATGATCTCATCTTAATCAATTATCTCTGCAAAACCCTATTTCCAAATAAGATCACATTCTGAGGTACTAGGGGTTAGAACTTCAACACATCTTTGGGGGGACACAATTCAACTTGTAACACCTCTCACTATCTCTGCTTCTTCCTTTGTGAGAAAGGAGCTAATAATAGCACCTCTCCCATACAGCTATTAAAGGTACAGAATGAGTCAGTACCACGAAGCACTTTGAACACTGCTTATCAACAAAATGCTAGCTATTACTGTCCATACTTAAAGTGTTTGGAGAGCAGGTTGCCCTAACACAACTGTCCTGGCCATCACAATCCTAAACTTAAATGAAGAAGTGCTTTTGCAGAATGAAATAAAGAACAATTAGGTGCAAATTCTGAGTCTGAGTCCTTCTCTCATATAGCACACAAAAATCCCTGATCAAATACTAACAGTGCATCTGTGTTACGGAGATATGAAATTTTCCTGGAGAATATCCATAAAACTAACAGACAACCCAATAACAGATGAATTCAAAACCAACTGGAGCCGGATAACAATTTAAAGACTTTAAAGTGCTAACCAATGTTTTATCTATATAAAAACATACACACACACACACACACACACACACACACACACACAGCACTTAAATATGTATGTGTATATATATATATATATACACACAAACATATGTATAAATACTTAAATACATGCATATATATTTTCTGATGTGTGTTATCTGTGTATTATTTAAAGGTTCCTAAACACCATCCCTTCCTATATCCGTATTAGATCTTGACATCAACTGCCTTTGGAAAAGCAACAGAAACATAACCGACAGCAAAAAATTCATTTCTCTGTGTTTTTCATCTTCAGAGCAAAGGTCCTGATACAAACTGGTGGTTTCTAAAATGCAGGGCCTTCATTGAGGGAATACAAACAAAATATTTGGGATACAAGAAGAAAACACTAGAATTCATACTTATCCTTATGTTTGTTTTGTCTTTTAAAATGTTTATTTTGTACATTTTATGTGCACAACATATTGACATAAAATAGCCTGCATAAATTATAAATGAATATGAATATATATGTGTAAATGCTACTTTTCATGTGTAGTCAAAAAAGTTTTGAATTGATGTAAGCATAGATTTGCAAAGCTATAAGAAAAATTCCATTTTTTAAGCTGGGTGATGAAGACACAGCATTAATATTGTTATTTTTATACTTTATGATAATATTTCATTCAAAAATTTAAAAAAGAATAAAACATGTCTTAGAACCAACGTTTCTATAAGCAATAATGTTCAAGACATTGTTTAACAATGATGTTGTTTTGGGACTTCAGTGATATCAAGAGATCTTACAACTCATAGTATCCTGACATATTCATAAGTCACTGCCTGGGGAAGACAGAGTTATACTAATCTTTGCAAACTGAGGGGCCATGAAGAGCCAATAGAATGTAATTAATTACTATTTAAATGAAGAGGGCACTATTATTCAGAAAAATGTTACGCCAGTATGAGAAGTACACAGAAAAGCTATGAATTGTGTGGCACTCCACGAAAGTGTCCTGTCCCCACCCCACCCCAATAGAGGTTAAGTACAGATAGAGAGAGATACAGCCTGAGGTCCAACCAGCACATCTCTGGAGAGGATCTGCACATTTTCTCTGGATCGGCCCAGAACAATTTCAACAGAATAAGCCTGGCTGTTAAGGCCACAAGTGCCTGGCACAGGCCACCAAGTGTCCCACAGACCCAGTATGGCTCAGGAGATTAATTGTAATTGCTTCAAAGGAAGGTTGCTGGCCAAAGGGGACCTATGGTTAGAACAAGGAGATGGGCCCACAAGGACCATCAACCGTCGACCACATGGGAGATACAGAGGTTGTCGTGTAAGACAGCAACTAGAGAAACGAGGCATAAGCAGGAACCAGGTGACAGTGTCAATGCCCTGTGAGCTGTGAGCAATTTACCCCCAAGGAATATCATCTTGATGCCAGGGAAAATTCACATTGAGAGCAATCTGAATGGAATTTATTAACATTTTTATCATCAGTGGACTGGGAGCTGTTACGGGCTAAGTTGTGTCCCCCTACAATTCATATATTGGAAACTTAAACCCCAGTACCACAGTATGTGGCCTTATTTGGAAATAGGGTGATTGTAGGTAGAATTAGTTGAGATCACACTGGATTAGGGTGGGGCTTTAATCTGATATGACTGATATCCTTATAAAAAGGGGAAAACTTGGCCAGCAGAGGTGGTTCATGCCTGTAATCCCAGCACTTTGGGAGGCCAAGATGGGTGGATCACCTGAGGTCAGGGATTCAAGACCAGCCTGACCAATATGGAGAAACCTGTCTCTACTAAAAATACAAAATTAGCCAGGTGTGGTGGCACATGCCTGTAATCCCAGCTACTACTTGGGAGGCTGAGGCAGGAGAATTGCTTGACCCGGGAGTCAGAGGTTGCTGTGAGTCGAGATTGCACCATTGCACCCCAGCCTCGGCAACAAAAGTGAAACCCTATCTTAAAAAAAAAAAAAAAAAATGAGACGTAGGGAATTTGGACGCAGCAGCAGGCACACAGAGAATGCCTTGTGAAGATGAAGGCAGGGATTGGGGCGATGTGTCTACAAGCCCAGCAACATCTACAAGTCAAGGGTCATCAGCCACCAGAAGCTCCCAAGCAGGAGTGGAACAGAGCCTCTCTCATAATGCTCAGGAGGAACCAAGCCTGCCAACACCTCGATCTCCAGGTCTCCAGAATGGTGTGACAAAAAATTTCTCTAATTCAAAACCATCCAGTTTATGGCACTTTGTTATAGTAGCCCTTGCAAACTAAGGCAGAAACTCAAGGTACAGTCCTCAAAACTTACAGGAAAATGGAGGTGTATCGTTTTGCATTTCTGATTTTACAGTTTCAGAAAGTAATTGCCACACATTGACATATTCAATGCCATTTAATCTATATGCTTAAGATGCAACTTAATAAATGATGGCTGAAATTTACATGACTCTTGGGAGAAATAATTACATCTGAATATTGTACCTGGCATACCCAGGGCCATCCTGAAAATTACATCAGAAGGCAAAAACTTCTGAACAACAGTATATATTTCTCCTTGCTAATGGGTGTCTAAAGGCAGTAGGGAAAGAAAAGCAATAGTAATCTCCCATTTAATGAAAAACACAACTGAGGCAATCACTGAGTAACAAACCAAATAACTCTCCATGTCTTCTCTTTCTAATTCTACTTGAGATTCCTCTACTCTCCAAACCTTGTTGTCTAGAAAACAAGACAACTTTCTTTGTCTGGAAAAAAAATGTCGGGCCTCTCCTATTAACAACATTGCACTACTAAATTCCAATGGGCTGTGTAAAGAATCCCCTCTACAAAGCTGATGAATTATGTCTGAGGAGTAGATGTTTCAAAGACAGAGAGAACATTTTTACTGCCCCTTCAAATAAATCTGAAATGGTTAAATCAAAGGTTACCAATAATCACCTTATGATCTACAAATGTTATGATCAATCAATTATTTGGAATGTTATTTTTTCCTCACCCAACTGAAAAGGAGAAGACTGCAATAATTTATTTTTCTTTTCTCCTCATTCAGTTCAAAATTAACAAACATTTAAATTTTGAGTCAACTTCATTGTAAATCCTCTAATTGCAATGACTTTTCTATTAACTCTAACTCCCTAGGGAACCTCCACTGTAAGCTGTTATAAAGTGGGTAGTTTATAAATGTTATTCACAGTTTGCTTGATCTGACTTAAAACAAGGAAATCATTCTTTTGAAAGCGAACAGAAGAACTTGAAGGCATGAGTTTTTCTACCAAACGAGATCAGTTAGCAGAAAAACATCTGCAATTGGCATGGAAACTAAAGTGAGTTCATTACTATTTATTCTTAAAACCTTCATAACTCATGAAGTAGCTCACAAGATTTACAAAGAAATTCATGGACAAAGGAAAAATAGTTCAAATGAGTTGTCACTTTTGAGTCTACTTTAAAAAAAAGCACCTAGATCAGTAGACAGAAAAATTAAATTGAGAATCAATCCATAGGGCAAGCAATATTTGGCGGGATATGATACTCTCACTCTGCTCTGATGCCCCTGCTTCCTTTCTTGAGGACTAAAAGCTGGCCATAGTTCATTCAACAAGTAGACCTCTCATAGAAATCATGTATTTTGGTAAAGGGACCACAAACTGTACTTAGGTGTACATTTAAGGAAGTATTTCTACAGTAGCCAGTATGCACAGCTGTTTTGAAGCCATTTAAAGCCAAGGCACTTGGAGATTGAGGAAAGAGAATAACAACAGTGGTAGCAATCACTCTGACAAAAATTAACATATTACCATGGAAAATATGATCGGTTCAAAACTCACCACTCCTATCAAGGCTGTCCTCCCTGCTCTTGACTCATGAGCTATATCACTCCCCATTCTGAAAGTCTGTCGTGAAAGATAATTTTCACTTAGTTTTACATTTATAAAATAACTCATTTTTAATCATTCTAGATAACACATCTTGCCTTCCTTTTTGCAATGGCATACCAGTACTGACTTTGGAAAATAGCTTTGCCAAGTTTACAATGCATAAAATAACATAAATATATGTTAATCTTCTGAGTTACAAATCACTTTGATCTGTAAAATGGCATGAAAAACAGAAAACATCATCCTAACTTATAGAAAAGGAAATTCTTGGGAAATGTCTTTCCATGATTCCTCTAAATTTTTAGCCAATCAAGTCACTTACCCAGCTCAGGTATCTGGAGCTGAGGAGCAAGACAGACATCCCCTCCCTTCCTGAACTTCCTTCCTGATCCACCTTGCTGCCTTTTCTCCAGCCCTCAAGGCCATGTCTAGGTCCATTCCTTTCAAGGAGTCTGGACTTTGCCTTCTGGTTCTTTGGGTCCCAAATTCCTCTACCTTCTCTATTTCAGCATCAGCTTCATTATTGATACCTCCCCTTATACATAAAATTGAGCAATTGTCTCCTGCTCTTTACAAAATATAATCAGTACTATATCAGATGAAGGTAGGTTTCATTCCAAGTTTCACCTTTTATTTACAATCAGATTTCATTCCTATTATTCTACTGACATTTCTCTAAGATAAACTAATATGCTTTTCACTGCTTAGTTCAATTGACTGTTAGATCCTTACATCGTTGGTTGCTTCTTTGTCTTCTGACATCTTCTCCTCTTTCTCCCACCTCCCCCATCCTCCTTTACATCTTCACCCCTCTCCATCATGCCTACAGAGTGTCTGCAAAATCTCTAGGCAAAATACATCCCAATACACCCCAATGCATGTAAGAAGTGATGAAGCAAATAAAAGATCGAAAAAATTTCAGCACTTTGGGAGGCTGAGGTAGGCGGATCACCTGAATTTGGGAGTTCGAGACCAGCCTGACCAACATGGAAAAACTCTGTCTCTACTAAAAATAAAAAATTAGCCAGGTGTGGTGGCGCATGCCTATAATCCCAACTTCTCAGGAGACTAAGGCAGGAGAATCTCTTGAACCCAGGAGGCGGAGGCTGTGGTGACAAGAAAGAAACTTCATCTCAAAAAAAAAAAAAAAAAGAAAAGAACAAAAAGACTGGAACATTTATTCTGAAGAAAGTCAATTAAACCTAAAGATGTTCTTCACATGACTGAATCACACTAAGTTTTAAGTAAGCTTGAACTAAGTTATGTTTTATTAAGTTTTGTTCTATTTTTTTTCCTGGCATTCAGTGAGCAGTTGGAAAATATAAAGAAAGCTCATGAGAAACATCGGAGAAAATAGAAAGGAATTAAAAGAAATATTTCCTTTGCATATTCAAGATAAAGTATATGAAGTTTAATCTTCCACACGCACACACTTACCAGTTTTCTTAAATTTAGTACTCTACCATACATACTGTTCTGAGCCTTGATTTATTTTTCCACCTAAAATATATCTTGGAGAACTTTTGTTGAGAACTGTGAATGGGGACTGAGATTAGATTTCACCTTACTTTCAAACAAATTAACCTGCCAGAGTTTCATGGATTCTGGCAGAAGACATGAGACTCTTGAATCAGCATCGAGGGTCTTTATTACAGCAAGAGCAGTAACTGGAATACCAATTTGAGATAGTTACAGAGCTTCACTTCCCACAGGGCAATACAATGAGAACCAGGTGGTGTTTGTACATGCAGTGGGTCATGTTCCAGAAGAGGAACTCTCAGGACAAGGGGTCCCAACTCTTTTACAGTGGGCATTAAGCATGCCTGACCACTGCCCCAGAAGGAGACATTAGTTTATTACATCAGGCTATGAACATACTCTTTTCTCCAGAGGGAGACACCATGTCTATCTTCCCAGGCCATTCTCTGAACAAACAGTCATGAAAAGATAGTCTGGAACCAAATTAGTCAGGGCCTATGTTGACAAAAATCGGCAAACACAAGAGGCCCATGGAAAATTTTCTTCCAATGCCTAAACATGTCTATATCCCAGCTCATAAAAAGAGACTCATTCTTTCTAATAGATACATAATTTGACTGTATATAGTATATAGTCATAATCATTGAGCGGTCCTTTATTAATGTACATTTAACTAGTTTTTGACCATTTACCACTACAAATTATGTCGTCATAAGTATTCTTCCTTACACTAGCATCTTTATGCAGAATCATGAATAGACCTCAGGGAATAATTATTATAAGCAGAATTTACAGATGAAAGCATATCATATGTATATCAATACATTGTTAATAGCTATAGCCAGATTTGTTTTCAAAGTTATATTAAATTAAATGTATTTTCACGAACAATGTGTAAGGATACACTTAACAACACATAACAAAAAAAATTACCAAAAACTGTGTCAATCTTGGCATTAAAAATTACACTGGATGCTTCCATTAACATGTGTCAACTGTGAATAAGATTCAAAATCTTTTCATTGGTTTTTATAAATCATTTTTTGTTAGTTCTCCTTATATATTTAGCTTATTTTCTATTGGGCCTTGAACATTTTCATTATTCATATGAGCATTCAATTTTATGTGTTGTTTTCAGCCTTTTACTTTCAACATGTTGCAGCTATTTTTTAGTTTATTTTTGATCTTTTGATTTTTAATAAATGGCATTTTCCATAAAAAGTTTAATATTTATGGTATATTATTTCATTTATAAATTCTAAGTTTTGTGACATATATAATTTCTCACACTCCTAAATCATATGATCAAATTATCTTACATTTTCTTAAAAGTTTGATTTTATGTATAAATCTGGAATTTTTATACTGTAAGAAGTATGGTTACTGTCCATATTTATTGTTTCCCATATGGCCTAGACAGATTTTTGAAGTACCGTTAATGAACAACTTATTTCTTTCTCATTGATTTAAAATGCCACCTTTTTAAAATACTACATTCCTGAATATTTTTCTTTTTCTCAACTCTGTATAATCTTATATTGATATCTATCTCAGTTTGTGTGTGAATTCATGGGTGAATGCCAAACTTTTAAATGTTCCAGTGTAATAACGTATTTTTTAAAAACAATTGGTAGGTCTGATATCCCTTTTGTATCCTTCATTTTAAGTCTTTATCTTTCGACTCAGCTTATTTAATTCCAAAAATGAATCTTGGAGTTTCTTGGAAAGAGTAATCACATGAAACATAAAGATTAATGTAAGGTAAACTCACAGATATACAATAATTTATACTATAGAAACAGTTTGTAAATTTCAATAAATTGTCTACTATATTTTCTTATTACTTATAAGAATTCTTTTGTTCCAGATACGTTGTTTTTTGTTTCAGCTGTATGATAAGATCTTTATCAACTTAATGATAGTTAAATAGTCAAGATAATTGTTTACTTATTTTGTTATTTTGCCTTCTACATATAAAACAATGTTTAAAATGATAACAGAAGTGAATATATGTTTCTTATTCTTCACTTAAATGCACTAAACTTAATGCTACTTTTTTGGGGTACTATGACATGTATTCTTTTCATATATTGAAAATACTGATCCATTTTAGTTTATTGTCATACAATAACAATAGTCATCCTGTAGTCATCCTGTTGTGCTATTAAATACTGGATCTTATTCATTCTATGTAATTACAGTTTGTAGCAATTAACCATCTCCAGTCCCCTCCCTACTATCCTTCCCAGACATCCATTTCATCTAAGCTTTAATATTTACATGCATAAAGAATTTTTATTTGCAACACTCTCAGATCTTTTTGTATACTTCCAAAGAGGTATTAAAGAAAAAAATCTATCTTCTTAAATATTTTTCTTACTAAACAAGAAAGAATGTAATAAAATTAATCTTTTAATTAAAAAATATTCATTAAATATTAGTTTTTAGAAAAGGAGGATTAATTAAAGATGAAAGCAGAAGTTAATAAATTAGAAAATAATCACACAAATAAGTGAGCTTAATAAATCCAATAGCTAGTAAAATGACAAAGTGATTAGCTCTCATAATAAATACAAAAAGGAAGACAGGTATCAACAAACAAGAAAAAAATTAACAATAAATTCTAGGAAAGGAAAATAAAGTGCAAAGTAAGTCCATAAAATACATAAATATATAGGTTATACAGACACATACAAATTTCTGATATTCAGGATTTTCATTATTTTTGTAATCTTGGTGGTCTGCCATCTGGGTTTGACTTTTGTTGCAATATTTCCAAGACAGATTTTTAATAACCAGCAGATTTAATAATCAATATTTTGTGTTTTATTTTCTCTGGGTTTATTATTCTTTTCTTTCTAAAATTATAAAGATTTACTGATACTAAAATATTTGAGACTTATTTTTCTTCCACATTGCTATACTCTTTTGACTTCACTTGGTAGCACCTTTGGTAAGATACTGAAAAGAGCTATGATTTCAATAAGCCGCCTTATTTAGTTCTATCTCTTTTTGAGTCATATTAAAAAAATTTCTGGGAAATTGAGATTCATCTAAATTTATGAGCTTGCTGGAAAAAGGTTGCCCACTGTATTCTTAATTTGATGCTAATTCTAGAGTTAATGTATACAGTTTTATTCTTAAAATATTATCCATTATTTGTTTGTTGTTTTTCTGTTAGTTTTGTTTGTTGCTTTTCTTTTTTGTTTTGAGTTTGTTTTTAAAATTAAGTTGCAGGAAGGCTGTACAGTTTTCAAATACTTAACATTTGACTTTTTTATTCTTTCTATCATTTTTGTTTGTTTTCATTAACTTTCTTTACTTTTTTGGTTTTTCTGTTCTTTTTCTTCCATTTTGAACCTTAAACTGTTCATTTTCATTTGTTTCATTTCTGCTATGTGAATTGTTTTGTTCCACAGTATCATCAACACTAAAGTGTATATACAAACCCTACCTATGGTTTAACACCTAAAAATGAAAGGCAAGTCATGTAACCACCACCTGGACAATGAAAACCAAGATCACAATGAGTATCCACTTTAGCCCACAGCAATTGTAACAACCACCCTGAATTTTATGTTTATGATTTCTTTGCTTTTTTTTTTTTTACATTTTTATTGCATTTGTAAATATGCGTAAGTGACCAGTTTAACTTCACATAGTTCTAACCTTCATAAAGGAATCATACTACATGAACTCTGTCACTCAAAGCTATCATTTTTATTATAACATTTTACCCAATATTATGTTTGCAATATTTATAATATTGTAAGGTTGATCCATTTTGTTCTCATAGCTGTATTTCATTTATTCTCACCTTAATATATTTCACTGTATGATTAATCTTAAAAATTATTCTTTCTTCTGCTATTGGACTTTGGGGATTATTTTCAGTAGTTGCCATACCAGAAGTTTAACTATAAACAGATAACATATTCAAAATATTTAACTAGAAGTAACCAATCTGAACATATGTCAGTCTAGAGACTTGCTGCTTTGCTCTGCCTACACTCTTTAACTGTTGAATCACAGGCAGGTCCATGAGTCCCAAGGGAGGGCCCCAGTGGACAGAAAGGCTGAAAAATCTTAGAAAACTTGGGGCAACATCTTTTCACCAACTGCTAGAGAAGTATCATAGTATTAACAATATTATAATTAAATCAGCACAGAGCTGAATATCACCACCAATAAGCATTCTTGAACATAGTCTAATGTTTCTATTCTCTAATTTATTTTTCTCTATACCACTGTATAACTAGAATATTAGCTCAATGAGAACCAAGACACTTTTGTCCTGTTAACTACATCTACTATACCTGGGAAAGGTGTTTATTAAAGGGGCTCATCTGTTACTTTCTTGACAGAAGATTTTCCTCTCATAGCTTCCCCTAAAAATGCTCTAAGCAGGATATTCTTTTACTTCTTTCATGTATAAAAATATCTCTTTTGTACATATACCTGATTGATTGATGGCTGTTATTACAATTCCCTGAACAAGATGTTTTTTTTAATTGTTTATATTTAGCCTGGTTCTCCCATTAGATTTTTTCAAATCCACTAATCTTTCAAATCCACTAATTTTACCATGGAAGACTTTCCTGATGAATTATCTGGTTTTTTTTTATGTTTGTTTTCCCCCTGGGACATATTTTTTCCTTTCTACAGATAAAAGTGTACATATTTTCAATAAATAATTTTGAATGACATCTTTGAAAATTACTCTACTTTTTCTGTTCTCTTCAGCAACTGCCCCAATTATGTTTATGTTGGATCTCCCTTTTGCCCTTCTTTCTATATCATTTTCTCTCTACTTGTTGGTGTAACATTTGGTTACTTTTCATTCAATTCTTCTAATATTTTTAAGCCTGTGTTCCTTGTTCCCGAACATTCTTCATTCTTACAGTATATTTATTTTTTTCCCTATAGTTTCCTCCAAAACACTGCCAGTTCACCTTACCATTTTAGATGCAGCACAGCATAAATCTCAAAGTCACAGACTCCACAACTGTACCTCTGATCGCAAAGCTCTGCTACGTGGATTTGCTGTGTAAACTTGAGCAAGTTATTTAACCTCTTTATATATCACAGAATAAATACCCATCTATAAAAGGAGAAAATGATAGTATTTGCATTATAGGATTTCTATGTAAAATAAAAATTATAAAGTGCTAAAGAGTGCTTATAACATAATAAACATTATATATTTCTTAAATTGTTTTAAAAAAGAATTTCTCTCTGCTTTCATGTAATTTTCCCTTATGTGCCTGACATTTCTTCTTTGAGCTCTTAATTTTTGGAAGTAATATATCCATTAGCTTCTTAGAATAAAATACTTTCTAATTTTGTAATATATAAAAATTGTTCATAATTTATACTTCCATTGTGAGATCTTCCAGGTGCTGGGTTATTTTTCTGGGTTTTGCTAATTATGTTCATGTTCTGTATTTTAAAAAATCAATTTCTAAAAGTAAATTTAAAAAATCAAATCTGCATATATAAGTTTAATAGATATAGCCGTAAAGTTCTTTAAAATGATTATAAGCAATTTTCATTTCTACCAACAACTGTAAGCTAGTGTTTCTTCTTGACTTTTCGTTTACTACTTGAAAGGCTTCTTGATGCTCAAATGGGAGAGGAAACCTTTCCAGACCCCCCAGTATGCCTCCTCATATTCATTACTTCCAGTCTGTTAGCACCTCTTTACATGCCCCCCAACCCCAGTAAACTGTTTCCTTCTTTAGAACTAAGAGTCCGTCTTCTTTAGAACTACTTTTTTATGGGTACACCACTGATGAATAGCAAAAGTAGAATATAAATCCAGGTCTTCTCTCTACAAATCCGATTTTTCTACTATACATTTTCTTACTTATATCAGTTTAAATTTTAAAACTTGAGTCTAGGTCAAAAACCTGTTTTACATACATGAAATTATAACTACCCTTCAAATGACTCTTGCAAATAACTTATTCTAAATCTGATAAAATCATGATGTATGTTTGCATAGACATTAATAATAAGCTTTAATTAGTGAGACTTTAAAGCATGATCCAAATATAGTTTTTATCTATTTAATCAAGTCTGACATAGTCTTAACAGCCCTTCATAAAATTATTGTATAATTCTTTAAGTTTATTAAGCTGCAACTAACCACCTGTCAATAATCATGACCAAAACTCAGTTGATCTTGATGCAAACAATCTTAGAATCCATGAATAAAAGCTAAAGAGATAGACTACCTATAAAGTTCATTCTAAGGTAAAAATGACTGGGAATTGATTCAAGCAATTTAATACATTGTGATCCACATGACAATTTTAATTCTTTGGGAAACAAGAGGAACATTTTTGCTTTACATAAAAAATGTGTGTTTAAAAATTAATAATTTAGTTTTATTAAGATGATTGAATAAACCTTGAGTCTAGGAAGTTTAGTGAACTTACCATACTGATCTATGCTAAGTGAAACAAACCACCTGTCATTTAAAATGTATACTTTCATTTTAATTTGACCATTTCCAAAGCCACAGTGAGCAACGACGTCCTAAAATTGCCACATATCATCAGGCTTCATGGCTGAATTCTAAGCCTTCCTTGAAATGTGTTTTTCTAAAGATTAGGTTTCATATAAAATTATTTTAATCTCATCTATTTCTGTTACTCAAAATATGTATATAAGATTATAATAAATTAATTTGACCAGAAATTATCCTCTGTGTTGAAAGGTATTATTTGCTAGTGAGATAACCATAAGAAAATAATAGAGGACTTGCATCAATTTATTCAGAAGTCTTTATGAGCCAGATTTTTAAACCCTGTGGGTAAGAAAAGAGTACGTATTGTACCTAGGTCCTCAAATTTATTAGCACAATGAATTATTGACCACAACCTTATGAGTTGAGAATGAGAAAGCCAATGTTTAGAACAGAAAGACCAACTGACTTGCCTCAAATCATAAATTTGTACTCAGTCTTAATATCCACCATCTTCTCTTTTCTACTATCCTATTCAACTTCAAGAATTACCCTCAATTTGGCCTCTTTTTAATATCACTTTGAAGAAAGTATATGCCTTCATGGTTATTTATTTTAGAATTATATATGTTTGGAATTTACGCTAAATAATATTTCCTGTACTAGTTGCTCGGGGGAAAATGGATGTTGTTTTATGTATTTCCTCTTCTGGAAACTGAAAACTTCTAGAAGTTAAAACAAAATGCAACTTGTTCTATTAGTAAGCATGACTTCAGGGAGGGATAGGGTACAAATATTATTTTTAGAGGAAACACTTATAGCCCAGTCTTTTGATTATTGGCCAGGCAGAGTCCTTTTTAAAAAAGGGGGGGACACCAACCTTCCCCAGATATTTATATTTAAGGTAAAGAGAGTAAGTTGAGGATCAAATGCAATATCTATTCCAAAAGCTAAAATTAAAAAAAAAAAAACCATGAGAAATATACTTTAAAAACTCTATTCTGACACAAATTAAGTCAATTATCAATATTCAACTTGTAGTTCCTAAGGGCCATATGAAAAAATTTTCACTTGGACTTTTAAGAATGATTATGAAGACATTTGAATTGGGAAACCTTGAAAGGAAAAAGTTTTTGTAAGACACTCCACAAGTTTTGGAAGCAAATCATCTTTGAAGAACTTAAGAACATCCTGGAACATGTTGTTGTTGTTGTTGTCACTGTTCTTGTTTGTGAAGATTATGTCAGTTAGCTTTAACATGTTTTCATTTCTGAAATATGAACTCCCAACTTATACTTAAGAAAAG
Source organism: Cheracebus regulus (assembly GCA_963574635.1). NCBI lineage: Eukaryota > Metazoa > Chordata > Mammalia > Primates > Pitheciidae > Cheracebus > Cheracebus regulus. The sequence continues at coordinate 53,048 of CAUYQU010051225.1, read as the reverse complement.
CGTCTGGACCTAGATTAAATTTAGATAAAGTTTCCACAGAGACAAGCTCTGAGTCAGCCAAGATTTCATCCAGTCAGAGGAATTTTAGAAAACTCTCCAGTTATGATTTTAATAAGGATTCAAAGATGTTTTGAGAAAGGTCGAAAGTTCAAACTAAAATGATTTGATGTCTCTGCCAGCTAACATCATATTTTCTAAGGTCTGGCATTAACTCCAAGCAATCCCAGAAGAGCACAGCCTCCCAGACCTCCGAAAGACGGGGTGAAGACTCATCAGAAGGTAATTTCTGGGTAACCTCAAGTATACTTTTGTTATTCTTCTGCTGGAGCAGGTGAAATTTTGCTTCTTTGAGTTAATAAAAACATACTTAAGATTCCTAAAATATCACCTGTGTAGATTCACCCTTAATAGGGTGATACATCAAGTAGATATATTGAGCATAATGCAGCTAAACACCAATGACAAAAGAGAAAGAAAGATTGTTCTGGCCTTTTCTGGGGTCAATTCAGCAAAGCCAATCCCAAGTGGAGTAAAAGCAACGATGCTTCTGAAGAGACTCTGAAGGCAAGAGGAATATGACAAAGAGAGCTACGGAATGAAGGCAAGAAGCATGGTGGTCACAATCATCTTTGACAAATGCTCCATCTGTTCTTTCTGTAGCACCACCATAACAACTTATGTTACACTATTTTATTTTACCCTGGATTAATTTCACAATCTCTCCTCTCTACCTGGATTATTACTGCTGGAAAAATAATCACACCTATGTGCAGATTTATGGAATGAAAACCATGGTCTCCAGATTTCTCTGAGCACTCAACACAGCTTAATAAGCCTTTTATTGCCTTAAAAAAAAAAACCTCCAACACCTTCTTTCAATTTTTTGACCTTTATGAACCTTTAACACCCCCTTCCTAATCTTCATCCTTTTCAGTCCTAACAGGCTGCCTTGTTTTCTGCTTCATGAAGAATATCAAGGCCATCATGAACTAAGATTTCCTCTCACTGGTCCTGTCCGTTATGACTGTTCAACCTCTGCACTGACCCTGTCCAGGGCCTTTACATTTTTAGAAGAAACAGGAAGCTGCCTGTTGATTCCTTACTGGTTTATCTGAATCTTGCAGTCCATCTTCTGTTTGCTCCTGGATTTGAATTCATCTTTCTCCTACACTTTTAAATTGTCTTATCTTTTAGTGTGTTGCCATCAACCTGAAACCATGCCTACTTATCTCCTCTTCTAAAACACAAAGGCAAACATGAAAGCAACCTTTCTCAACTCCATGACTTGTGTACCCATTTCTTGTTTTATCCTTTCCCTCCCAACCCAAGCTTCTGGAAAGAATAGCCTATCCCTGTTGTTTTTCCTTCCTCGCATCCATAAATGGTTCTTCCCATCGAAACTTTTGCTCTCATTACTCCCTGAACCTATTCTTTTCAGTGTTGACAATGACATCTGTGCTGCAGACACAAAAATGATAGTCTACATTTGTATGATTAGACTGTGCTGATTATGATGCTATTGACCAGTTAGTTATTTTTTCTTTGAAAAACTGTCTTTGCCTTCCCTGACACACTATTTCCTGAATACCTTTCTATATCTGATTATTTCTTCTTTGTTGCCTTAGTGGCTACTTATTTTTAAACTTGGAAAATAAGCAAAGATTTGAACAATTTGACCATTTTCTACTTCACTAATTTAATATTATTAATGTAATATTTAATCTTCTTTGATTTCACGTTGTCCAAAGTTGCAGTTAAATAGATTGTTTTTTATTTGAAAAGTAAGTTTTATGAATTTTATTAGGGAAATACTGATGTTAGGCCTTAGCCAAGATGCTCAGCCAAGCTTTTTTATTTTACTTCGTCATTGGAAATCATAATACTTAGATACCTGCTGTAAAATTCTTCTCTTTTATACAGTTTAATATGATACCAAATCAGATTCACAATGTGAGTAATATGAACAAAACTTAGTGTTTAGATTTACACTTAACTTTTAATCAAAAAGTTTTAAACATTACATTTAACATCAAATACAGGGAAGAATCAGACTTTAGGGATTACGTTTCTCAAGCGAATGAGTAAAGCATCAGGTGTATTTGTGGAAAATATAAGAAATCATGCTACAATTTTAAGTCTGCTTCTAAAAATATTCAGAAAGCATTTTCTACCAACACTGCAAATAGCTTTGTTTGAAGACAGTGTGTCGTCTCTGGTTGTAAAGGAAGTAAAGCATTACCTGAATCAGTTTCATTGAGAGAAGAAAAGCTTGATAATGCTACTGCAACATGACCATTAGCAGTAAGCTATACTGGCAGAGGTGGGTCTGGCTTTTCCACAGACCCAAGTTGAAAATCAGTGTCCCTTGGGAATGGCAAATGTGCCCCAGGGTCATGGCAGAAATAATCACATGGCAGTGCAGAGGAACTTTTACCCTACATCACAATGCCATGATTTTGAAAGTTGACCATAAAACCTTTTAATGATAAAATTAATATCATTAAAGTGTTAGTCACTTTTGGATACACTCTTGTAATCCTAGAAGTGTGTCCTATGATGATGATATTAAGCTTTGGCCTACAGTTTAGCTGAATGTTGACTTTAACACCCAGCCATTGGAAATATGGCCCCTCTCTTATGTATTGCGAATTGTGTTTCCAACAGCAATTATTTTCTATTCCAATAATCCTGGGTTAGTTTAATAGCATGTCTTTGAATAACTATGCAACAAAAGTTGAACCTAATATTAGGAGCTAGGATCTAATGCTCCTAGGCTTCCACTGATAATTATAATCATCCTCATGACAGTGAAATGCTATTATTTAGAGTTGTTACTTTGATCAATCTTTTCATTTTATCAAAACAGTGTTATGCAAAAAAGACATTTGCAAGGTAATGCTTTAAAATTCCTTTGCATATGTGCAGTTTCATTTGATAACTTCATGTTCAAAGAAGAATTTCGTTTGTTCAGTTACTGGCCTTTTTTCTTTCTAATCTTAAGTACCAGAGAGTGATGAAGAAGACTTTACCAGCAGAAACACTATTTAGAAAATCTGCAATAAGAATAATGTTTATAATCCATGGAACTTACATTTTAGGAAGAAAGATTAATTTGCAATTAGCATCTAAATATACTCATACTGAATTCCAAAATATACATTAACATATATTTGGAATCTGCTAAAATATAGTTAAGACTCTATTAAGCAGAACAATTATGAATTTGATGATTTTTAATCTGTGATGAATAAACACACTACTTGACAGATGATGTACTGAATATTTATTCTGTGCAGGTTCTTAAGATAGAAATTACCTTCTTAGATAAGGAGAGAATTACTGAAAATGATTTTATGTACTTCTTCACATATTTTGTGTTAAATATTTATTCAATGGCACTCATTTGATTAAAAATAATCTCTTCAAATAAATAACTTACTTCTAAGGAATAACTTGGGAAAATGGATATTTAAATAGAGGTATACAACTTATTTTAAGATGTGCATATTCTTTGTCTTAAATGTTATAAATTAAAAAGTATAAAACCTTCAAGAAAAATCAAAATCACTAATAAAACACCTAAACTACTTAATAAATTCTCAAAAAAAAAAAAAATATATATATATACATATACACACTATGAAGTAATTGGGTGTGGCACGTTCCAGAAACCAACCACCCCTGTTTTTGAGTGCAAATGTCTTACTTCCAATTGGGCAAAAGCCTACTCACTGACCTTGACTTCACACTATATTGTTAATGGCTAATTTTTTAAATCCTTTCCAGAATATTGCTTTAAAACAACACAATATCTAACCCACAGAAGTAGCAGGACCTGGATAAATATTTAACAACTAAATATGTGGATGAATATTAATAATTAGCAAAAACTGAACTGCAGTTCAGTGGAGCAGTAGCAGAAATATCAGAGCCCTGAAAACATATCATGTAAACAGTTGTTTAATTTTTCCTATTCCATAATTTTCAAAGTGCCTTAAATTACATAAAGTAACATTGACAATCTCTGATTGGAACCAACTATTATGGGCTTTTTAAAAATCAACAGTTACAACTAAATATATAGTATACACCTTTCAGTTAAATTTTATAAGCTTAGCCATTATTGAAAGTTTATCCTATATACTTCCAAAGATTTTAAAATAAAATTCTCTAATATTTGTTACTATGTTGCCGCTCCTCTAGTAGTTCAAAGAGAGAACACAAGAAACCTCCATGGACTTTTGAACATGATTTTATTTTTCTTAGCCTTTTTTTTTTTTTTAGAAGGAGTCTCACTCTGTCACCCAGGCTAGAGTGCAGTGGTGCCATCGAGGCTCACTACAACCTCTGCCTTCCAGGTTCAAGCGATTCTTCTGCCTCAGCCTCCCGAGTAACAGGGACTACAGGCACACACCATCACACCCAGCTAATTTTTGTATTTTTAGTAGAGATGGGGTTTCACCATATTGGCCAGGCTGGTCTCAAACTCCTGACCTTGGGATATGCCCACCTCAGCCTCCCAAAGTGCTGGGATTACAGGTGTGAGCCACCATGCCTAGCCTTCTTAGTCATTTTTTAAGATAAATCTAGACCCAACCAGACACTAAGTAACTGTATGGTTTGCCCTTCAAGAATTTGAAGTTGACAGTCAGTCCAAGAAGATTTCATTGGAAACTGTTGCTGCTCACATACGTTATATCCCAAAAATGTGTTTTTAGGTCAATAACCAAGCTAAATAATCAAAATCTTATCAGTATAGACAGAAACCCATACCTACATTTCTAAAAAAATTCTCTAACTCATCATGAATGTTCATGGTGTATGCTGATTTATAGATTAGATAAAATTTAAGACTTACTTATTTTGTTAATTTTTGGTAAACTAAAGGCTACATGTGTAAATTACCAAACATATTCAAACAAATTTAGATAAAATATATAAAATATCATGATGTGAAATAAAATAATACTGATTTCTATTACAAGAAACATGCCCAGGGGGTACACACCAGCACAAACAAACTTTACTTTCAGTCTTGGTTTTGGAAATCTTCCACCAAAAGGGAAGGGCTAGAACACTAGGAGATATTGGTAGAAGCATTCTTAAGGGAGAACCCATCTAAGCAAAACTCTGGGTGGGGAAAAGGATCACCCTGATACGTGGCAGCCATTTATGCCTGGCAGAGAAGCAGCAAGGCAATTACTAATATTATAATTACTCTTAGTTGTGATCAACTAGTAGACATCACTATAGTATATTATTTTATTTAAAGTGAAAATGTAATTTGATTGTCCAGCAATACTGTCTCTGTCTCCCCACCCCACACTCTGTCTATATATACACACATATATGTATACATATATATGCATATTTCATACTTTTACCCATTAATCTGCATTTAGTCATAGTTCTACACTAAGACTTGTTCTAGTCTAGTCTTCATTCTAAAGTAAGACTTGTCAACATAAGTGACTATGTTTTCAATGCTTCCCACCACTGTTGAGTGTGCACCACCTGTCTCTTCTCTCTAGTTATTTTGGTTGTTTTAGCCTGTTTCTTTATTAGATTACTCAATATTCTCTGAGTTCTTGCTAATAGATAACAGATTTTCTATGCCTTTTATACTGGAAGGTGATTTTTTAGATAGAAAATTATTGTCACGCAAGGTTTTTTTTTCTTGATTATCTTAACTGCTATTTTAGTTCATTTTCACACTGCTATAAAGAACTGCCTGAGACTAGGTAATTTATAAAGAAAGGAGGTTTAATTGACTCACAGTTTCTCATGGCTGTGGAGACCTCAGGGAACTTACAATCATGGCAGAAGGGGAAGCAAAACAAGTCTTGTATGGCAGGAGGAGAGAAAGAGAGAAGGCAGAAGTGCCACTTTTAAACCATCAGAACTCATGAGAACTCACTCACTATCATGAGAACAGCATGAAGGAAACTACTCCATGATCCAATCACCTCCCACCAGGTATCTTTCTCAACACGTGGGGATTACAATTCAAGGTGAGATTTGGGTGGGGACACAGAGCCAAACCACATGAATTATGTAGCCTCATTGTCTTCTGGAGTAAAGTATAGTTGCCAAAAGTACTGATGCTAACATAGTTTTCTTTTTCTAATGTCACTTACTGTTCTTTCTGGATGCCCAATTATTATTTTTTCTTTTTCTTTAAAATCCAGTTTAAATGAACAGATCTCATGAGAACTCACTCACTATCATGAGAACAGTGTGAAGGAAACCACCCCCATGATCCAATCACCTCCCACCAGGTTTCTCCCTCAACACGTGGGGATTACAATTCAAGGTGAGATTTGGGTGGGGACACAGAGCCAAACCACATTAATTATGCAGCCTCATTGTCTTCTGGAGTAAAGTGTAGTTGCCAAAATACTGATGCCAACATAGTTTTCTTTTTCCAATGTCACTTACTGTTTTTTCTGGATGCCCAATTATTGTTTTTTCTTTTTCTTTAAAATCCAGTAGTTTTATTAGAACATATTTTGGTCTTGGTTAATTCTGGTCAATGTAACATTTGGTGTGCTCTTTTAACATGTAATTGAAAATATTTTTCATCTTTTTTTCACTGCAGACACTTTTTTTAAATTATAGATTTTAGTATTGGTTATTTCCCTGGCTTTTGTTTTCTTCTTTAGAGATGCCTATTATCCATATTTTAGAGCTTCTTTACTCATATTCCATGTTTCAATTTCTCTCAAATTATTTTTCTTTCTTTCTGAATTTCTTTCTTTTTCTCAAATTTTTTCTACTTTCACCTTTGGTTTTTCTTAAAGCATTATCCATGGGTTTATTTGCTCTTTTGATATTTCTAGTTTAGTCTTCATTTCTGAAATTATTTTTTCTTCTTTCACTTCTATTTTTCCTTATGTTATAGTGCCTAATATTTCAGTTTCTCTAATTCTGTTTTAGATGTTATTCCATGTTTTGCATTATTTTCTTAATGTCATTTAGCTAGTTTTGAAATACAAGTAAAATTTATTTTATTTGACTGGTTTTTATTACCTCTAGGGATGTCATTTGTTTCATTCTCTTTTGTCTTATAATATCCTAATATGGGATTTGGCCTAAATATTTTGCTATGCTGATCTTTATAGAAAATTACTTGATCCCTAACTTTGAAGTTCAGAATATCTTGTCCACCTTCACAGAGCTCCCTCTTCTATTATTTTCATTTTCAGAACTACTTAATGACACTTACAGAATATTCATTATATACATTTAGTATCTGGAAAACAACTTATTTCTAAACAAACCATAGGTAAAACAAGATATCACAAATAAATTTTAAAATATTTTAAGCAAAATAACAGTAAGAAAATTTTTTAAATGCTAAAAATCAATAATCTCAGAGTTCTCCTTATGAATCTAGGAAAGGAACACAACATGGCACAAATAAATTAATAAATATAAGGACTAAAATAAAGGAAATTAAAAAAAGAAACCATAGCGAAAAATCAATGAGGCCAAAAGCTGACTCTTTGGAAATATCAGTGAAATTTATAAACAATAATGTACACACACATTTGTGTTAAAAACACAAATAATAAACAAATTACAATATTCTAAGTTAGAGTGAGTACAACTAGAGATTCCTTGAATATTAGACAATATTATATATAGCTCAATGCCAATAAACTGAAAACTTAGATTAATTGGAGAAATTCATTGAAAGACAGAAATATAAAACTGATCAAGAAATAAAAATATGAATAAACCTTTATATAATAAAAACAGTAACTTTGTAATGAAAATATTTTTCAAGAAGAAAACAGTAGGTTGCTTATATAGCAGACAAAACATATGAACCATTAAAGAAAAAATCTAAAAATTGAATTTTAACAAAATCATAAACATTTTATCTTCAAAACATATAATAAGAAAAGTAAAAGGCAAGCTATGGAATAGGAAAAATTACTTGCAATATGTATACCTGCCAAAGGATTCCTGTCAAGAATATATAAATGGTCTTCTGAGTAATGAGAAGAAGAGATATTCCTAAATAAACATGACAGAAAGTGAACAGTCACTTTCCAGGTAAATATATAAATAGCCAATAACCATATGAAAATATTCAAAACATTGTTATCAGTGAAATTTGATACTAGTAAAATTTAACTGAAGTTTGATATCAGTAAAACTTGACACATTATTAGAATGGCTAATATTAAAACTCTTAAAGAAAAAAAAAGTGTTGGCAGATACAGAGTAACCAGAACTCTCCGACATTGTTGAGGATTATGTAAAATTGTTTTTGCAGTTTCTTCTAAAATTAAACCTATTATTATATTCACTGAAGAGAAACAAAACACATGCCTACATGAAAACTTAGGGATGAATGTACATCATAGTTTTATTCATAACAGCCCCAAATGGAAACAACTCAAATGACCATCCATAGTTGAATGGTCAAGGAAATAGTGATATATTCATACACGTAATACTACATGCAACAGCATGGATGAATCTCAAAAACATGCAGAGTGAAAGATGCCAGACACAGAAGAGTACAAAGGACATTATTCCTTTTATATTCCTATATTACATTATAGGAAATGCAAACTAACTTTTAACAACAGAAAGTATCTCAGTGGTTGCCTATGGGCTGATGGAAGGAGAGATGGATAGCCACATGGCACGAGCAAATGTTTTGGAGATGATGCAATTGTTTTGTATCTTGATTGTGAGGGTAGAATCAAACACACATGTATGATCAATATTCACTAAAGTCTATACTTTAAATGGGAGTGATTCACTGAATTTAAATTTTATTTTAACAGATGTGATTCTTTTAAAAAAGAGGCTAAAGAGACATAACTAAATAGAGTGTATGAAACTTGGTTAGCATAGGATCAAAAAAGGAATTTAGCTTTAAAATATTCTGAAAACAATGGGAAACTTTTACTTTAATTGGTATTATATAAGAAATTATTGTTACTTTTCTTGGGTGTGATTATGACATTGTGTTGATACAAGAAAATGTTGATTTTTAGTAGATGCAAGCTGGAGTTTTGGGGGTAGAGTGCCATGATATCTGCAACTTATCAAATAATTCAGAAAAAATTATAAGCAGATAATACATATATCTATGATGGAATAATAGACAAATAGACATTTAAAAAGTAGAAAAATGCTAACTAGTGTTTAATTTAGGTGCTAAAGGTGTTTACTATACTTTTCTTAAACACACACACACTCCAATGCTGATTTTTCAGATTTCAAAATAAAACCAAAAGAGTGCCTAGAAACTAGGCTTTAGCTTTCCATTCCTGTTAGTTTGCTGAGAATGATGGTTTCCAGGTTTATCCATGTTCCTGCAAAGGACATGAATTCATCGTTTTTTATGGCCACACAGTATTCCATGGTATATATGTGCCATATTTTCCTTATCCAGTCTATCACTGATGGGCATTTGGGTTGGTTTCTAGTTTTGCTATTGTGAATAATGCTGCAATAAACCTAAGTGGAAGCTGAACAATGAGAATACATGGACACAGGGAGGGGAACATCACACACCAGGGCCTGTTCGAGGGTGAGGGGGCTAGCAGAGGAATAGCATTAGGAGAAATACCTAATGTAGATGATGGGTTGATGGATGCAGCAAACCACTATGGCATGTGTATACCTATGTAAATCTGCAAGTTCTCCACATGTATCCCAGAACTTAAAGTAAAATAATAAAGAAAAAAAAGATACTAGCATTTGGCTCCAGAGTTTTTATTGCCACAATTTCAAATAAAATGTTTGTATTTGAAGGTAGAACAATTTAAAGGCAAGAGTGAAACTGACTTCTTGAAGTGAAGAAATAAAAATAGGGTTATTTTCCAGAGTAAAAACAAGAAGGTACATCAGAAATATATATAAACATATACATACATATACAAAAATGCAAAATATATGATTAACTAATATTGGTTTGGAAAAATTCAGAGAAGAGAGTCTTGAGGTACCACATATCAAAACCCATAAAAACAATGATATACTTATATGTGCATATGCATATATATTTAAATGCTTAATAATGACTAGAGGTGTTAATGCTTACAGAGGGCTTTAGTTTTACCTGTAATACTTTAATATCATACAATGAGAATGTTTTCATGTGTGCACATAGCCCCTATTTTTATAATAAATAACAGTTAAAATAGAAATAGTAACTATAAAACATCACTGATTGCAATTATTTGTGATTTCTATGGGAGTGATGCATTTCTCCTCAAAATGGCTAACATTTAGTAGACTAATCTAAGGCCAGAATAAGGGGGCCAAGGAAGAGGTAGGAAAAGGAGCTGAAGAAAATGTAGGTTCAAGTCAATTTTATTTTAGTTACAATAGATAGGGTGACCCAAACTGACCTTTCTATAGTACTCATATTTTTCCACAACGAAATTCTTTCTTAAAATTAAGAAATAATTAGTTTTAGCCATTTGTAATTAGCATTAAGCATTAGTCTTAACTATTTGTAATTAACAACTAATCCACTTCTGTGAACAATGCTTGAGTGAAAAGGAATGAGTCCCAAACAAGAAAAATCCATTAATTAGGACATAAATTACATAAAGAAGGTTGTTCCTTCATATCAGTAATTTTTCTATATACAATTATTTTATTTTTAGTAGTAAAGTCTGTATATGAATGTATATCAGCTCAATAAAAGAAAAAACTTTCTAATATTCAAGACTGCTTAAAACACATGAGCACCCTTATGAAGAAAATTTTTTCTCTATAGCTAGAGGTGCTCCAAAAAACTCAGACCAGTACTATAAAAAGAAATTACATAAAATTTCAATTATAGGTAGTTATTCATTCTTTCTTTCACCAACAAACATACAAATGGAGTGCCAGCCTTGTGCCAAGGTGGTGTGCGGCCCTCCAAAAGCAGTGTTGAGCTGACACATCTGTGATTACCTCTACATATAAACATTTTGACGTTTGGAAGTCATCTGCATCCTTATACTACAATAGAAGAAACAGATATTAAGTAATTACACAAACAAATGCGAAATTACATCAGTAATGACAGCTCTATACATACGTCAGTTGGCATAATGACCATCAATATTGTTCCCAAATTAATGTATATTCATTTTTTTCACAGTCTACTCTAGATATCAACCCCTGTGTCATTTTTTAAGTTTTGTATTCAAGAATAATTGCAAAAAAAGAAAAAAAGAAAAAACAGAGTGAGAACACATTGAGTTTTACAATTTATCTCTCACCAAAAAAAAAAAAAGAACTTGATTATTTCTTTTATAAAATAAATGAGGAGAAGGGCAATGTGAGATGATTACACATGTAGAATCTGAAGCACGTCAGCAGGGGCATTGTTTTTTGAAAGGCTATGCTCCTAATGAGAATTTCCAGCAAAGGAGCAATTGTTTCTTCTTTCAAACTTCTGCAGAAAAAGTTGTTTAACTTGCAGTGTAGAGGAGAGCTAGTTAAAAAAAAAAAAAAGATGTTTTTCCCCTTAATCTCATCAAGGAGACATGGATTAATCACACTTCACTACAGTAAAAATTGGTTCTGTCACCTCTCTTTCGCCCACTTACAACCAGGGAATGACTCCTAATTTGGCCACAGTCCACGATTCTCTCACCCATCTCATTTTGTCTCTACAAAAACTGACGTGGTCTGAGGATCCATGAGTGAAGCTTTTGGAAAAGTCATCCTGGACCACACAGCAGTTGCTCATGGCAGCATGGAATGTCCGTCCCTTCTACCAGCTGGTCCTGAATCACTGGAAGTGACACATGCTGCTTCTAGACCAACACTGAGGATGACTATGATGGAGCAACACATGAGCACACGATTTGATTTTCTTTCTACAGTGACAGCCCCTCTGAGATTTGTCTTGTGTGTACACATTTTAAGTTCAAAGTGTTCTCAAGAGAATAAAGATAAGTTATCTTAAATGCCAACAACATAAACTCCACTAGTCAATAAGCCAAATGTTTAGTTTTGACGTTTTGGAAGTCATCTGCATTAATAACAAGTCCATGTTTTTTTTTTTTTAACATGAAAAACAAGTCTATGGATTTTTTTAAACATGAAAAACAAGAAGTCTTGGATTAGCATTACTCCAGAGCAGAAGGTTCACTGTCAATAAAGGTACACAGTATTTTTGTCAAAATATACCATTTAGATAGTAAAACCTCACTAATTTGACATTCAGTTAGCAAAAACACTTTCAGCTTGCAATATAGTGGTGGGTGGTGAACTGCATGCTCCAGAACAGCTTTGAATCCAACTTCGAGATGGACTCTTATAAAGAGGATGGTTTGCCAAAAAAAGGAAGTCATGGGAAGATGAAAAGGCTTCTGTGTTTGTCATCCAGGCCTGGTCTTCTCTTATGAACAGGTAATTTGGGATCATTCACAGATTACTGAAACCTGTCCAGCAATAAATTGAATTTCCTAAGAAATCTGAAAGCTAGGGCCAAATATTTATTTCAAGGACAAATGGAACTAAGATGGACAAATAACTTTTATTTCATAGAACAGATATGTGCTAAGAAAGGCAGCTAAAGATTGAATTTTCATAAAGCAGCATTATTTCCATTTGTTTACTTTTTAATTTACATAAAAGGGGAAACATCCCTGAGCAATATGAAGTGAAATCTTTGGTTGAGAAAGGAATGCATTTTGAGATGTCTGTCCATTGGCATGATTTTGCCTGCAGCTATATAACCAACGGCTCTCTTGTCCTTTGCAAACATTGCTCCATTTTAGTCCAAGACTTCATTCCATTCCTACTCTCTGCTCTTGTTCTTTGCAACTTGTCTGCCTGGATCAAAACCCATCTTGTATCTGGGCTTAAAGTTCCTCAAGTCTGACTTCTAATCATTTTCATCAAAGGCAAATAGCATGAGCGCGAAGAGCCCTGACCTGTTCCTGGTACCTAGAACTGTATAAATGTGTTACAGTAGATAAAGGCACATCATAGATACTCAGCAAATATGTGCTGAGGAGACCTTTGTCTATGTCCCACTTAATAGCCACATTGCATTTTTCTTAGAGCACTCTAAACTCCACTGGATTAGTCTCCTGTCTTCTAATCTTCCTACCTCCATGTTTAGCATTCTAACTGCTTATCTTAGGAAGATAAGCAGTTCATCTTTATCTTCCTAAATCATGGTTCTGATCAAGGTATATTTCTTCTCAAAAGGCTGAAATGGCTCCTCATGGCCGAACTCAAATTTCTCCGTGATTTGTGTTAAGAGTAACAGACATTTTAACCTCCAGGGCTAGCCCAGTGGAGCTAAGTTAGAGAGAATAGTAAGAATGTCTTTCTTCTTCTTCTTTTAGTGTAGCTTTTTGGATGCAAAGTTGTCCGTAAGGTCTTTACTAGCATAACGTAGAGTTTTTTATTGGTTTTTATTTTTGAGATGGAGTCTCACTCTGTCACCCAGGCTGGAGTGCAGTGGTACAATCTCTGCTCACTGCAACTTTCGCCTCCCAGGTTCAAGTGATTCTCCTGCCTCAGCCTCCTGAGTAGCTGGGATTACAGGCCTGCACCACCACGCCGGCTAATTTTTTATATTTTTGGTAGAGACGGGATTTCACCATGTTGGCCAGGCTGGTCTTGAACTCCTAACCTCAAGTGACTGTTGGCCTCAGCCTCCCAAAGTGCTGGGATTACAGAATATAGGTATTTTTTAATGCTACAATTTTAGTTCATATACTATTATGGGCTAAATTGTCCCCTCAACATTCGTATGTTGAAGTCCTCACTTCCACTATGACTGTACGTACAGACAAGGCCTTTAAGGAGACAATTAAAGATAAATGACATCATAAGGATGGGGGCCTGATCTCATAGAGCTTGTGTCTTTATAAGAATAGGAAGACAAAGAGCATTCAATCTCTCTCTCTCTCTCCCTCTCCCTCTGTCTCTCTCTCTCCTCTTCTCTTCTCTTCTCTTCTCTCTTTCTCTCCCTTTCTCCCATCATGAGCATAAAGACCCTGTTGCCAACACAGCAGAAGGTGCTGTCTGTAAGCCCAGGAGAGATGCCACACCAGGAGCCAATCCTAACAGCACTTTGATCTTGAATCTGAGCCTACAGAACTATGAGAAAATAAATTTCTGTTGTTTAAGCCGATAAGAAAAAAAAATAAAAAAGAAAAAAAGAAAAGAAGTGGAAAAAGAAAGGAAGGAAGGAAGGAAAAGAACTAGTCTAGCGGGGCAGCTGTTGTGATTTTACTTGTGCGGATTGCAAACGGATGTGTCAGGAAAGGTGCAGGATGCTGTTGTGCATTCCTGTGGGATCATACAGGGAACAAGGCCTTCTCTATGCTGCCCGGGTAGAGAAGCAATCCTCCTCTGTCCAGGTGTTTGGGCTGGTTCAAGGAGCCTCCACTACATCCTCCGTCCCCGCCCGTCTCTCCTCTGACTTCATCTCCTCCCACTCTTCCTCTCATTCCCGGCACACTGGTCTCTGTCTTGTTCCCTGGATACAAAAGAGAGATCTTTTGAATTTGCAGACCTGCCCTGGCCACCCAATTTAAAATTGCCACTTTCCTCAGCCGAAGGATCCCTGATCCTCCCTCCCATGTAACTTTTCTGTAGCATTTATCGCCATCTAACCTACTTTATTTTTTGCTTCTTTTCTTACTTATTGTCTGTTTCTCATGTTACAATGACAGCTGCATGTGAGCAGAGATTGTCTTCAGTTGTACCTGTTGCTATGACCCCTGCTTCTAGAATAATGCCTGGAAATGAATGAAGAAGTGAAATAATGAGTGAATAGAAGGATCAGGAATAACCTTCCCAGTATTATCTTGGACTCTATGTCCCAAACACAGGTCTTATTTTAGCAAAGTTCTGTTCTTTTGAGTCTACCCAGAGTTTGTAAACGTACTACATATTCTTCCATTCCAATGCTTTTATCACTCTTTCACTTGGTAACCCTTTGTTATTTTATTTTGGTCAAAATCCTATCTTTCCAGTGGCATTTTGATCTAAAACAGGAAGCAGCTACAAAAGGACTAAGTCCAAGTTGTCTGAAGGAAGTGGGTTAATACTCCAAATCATCCCGCTTGTGACTCATTACCACTTCCTTCTCCAGGCCCTTGCTACCAGTGGGTTTGAATGGAAGCACATCTGGCCTCTAACATGCTGCATTTCCATCTCCTTTAGGCCCCATGGGTTTGTGATGTGCTCAGCAATCCTCTGGCTTCTCTTTTCTTGTTCTGGCATCTCAGCAAATCACTTGCATTCTCAGCTTAAACGTGCTTTCCTTTCCTAGCATTTGCTAAATCCCTTGGTTCCAGCAAGGCAGCCTTGCAGTGTCTCACATCATCCCAGCATTCCCCACAGAATGAGCAGGATGTCCTGAGTAGAGCAGTGGTTATCCTTTAAGAACATGTTTGGATCCCATTACCTCCATGGAACTATGGCAACAGTAAAAGGTGGAAGCTGATACATGACTTGGCCATGCTGATACATACTTCCTGGCCGAATGACTACTTCTTCAATTTTTATTCCCTAGGAATACTGGATTTTCTCTATCATTGGCTAGTAGTATTGCACTTCATTTAAAAAACTGGGCCTGAAACTCTCATATTGCAAAGTTAAACAAAATAAATGCCACTCTCTAAAAAGCACTGCTAATAGTTTAAAAAGAGATATAAAAAGAATTTCATCTGAAGTTTTGATCATACTCAAACACCAATTTTAATATTATTTCTTTTATATCAAAAAAGTTTGATGAAATCCCACAAGATTTATATTTTTCATTGAATCTTAGAGTCATAGTTTTTGATAGGAACTATAACACAGAAAGAGAAGTAGATGGAAAATGAAGAAAGGAACTTGAGTACAAATTCTATGTGCTCTGCAACAAATCCCTCTCACTGGATTTTGATTTTATTACTAGTAACACAAGCCTAATATTTCAACGCTATATTCAAAAAGCATGTGGACATGCTCATACCTGAGCAGCTGCCCCATACTTATAAATCACTGTATACACACATGGCTTTATCGACAGAAGATATATTATATCAATAAGTAAACATATGATTTTCTTTTTTTTACCACCAGGCACTGACTTAGAAATGGGGACCTCCCTCTATCCCATTTGCTAAATGAATACAGCATTAGTAACAGTATCATAATCATTATCATCACCAATAGACTATCATTTATAGCAGCAGGTCTACTAGATGCTTTACATGTATTATCTAATTAGTTCTAAAAATGGCCATAATAAGGGCTGTTATTATTTGACTCATTAATCCTAAAAATAATGATATAAGTAGGTATTGTTATTTAGTGTTTGCATTTAAGAAGGAAAAACTCATACATTTACTCAGATTATTATTAAGAAGTGAACTTTCCTCTGATTCCAAACTTTATGTTTATTCCCTTTACTTGGAAGGAAGCAAGAAGGGAAGATGGGAAGGCAGGCAGGAAGGGAGGAAGGGAGGAAGGGAGGAAGGGAGGAAGGAAGGGAGGAAGGGAGGAAGGAAGGAAGGAAGGAAGGAAGGAAGGAAGGAAGGAGTTGTGGAAGTGAAGGGAGAGAGAGAAAGAAGCAACGTAAGTACAGATTAGCCTGCTCTTTGCAATACCGTAGCCAACAGCCACATATGACTACTTAGATTTAACCTAATTAAGATTTTAAAAATTAAAAATTTGGTTTTTATTTGCACTACCCTTATTTCAAGTGCTCAACAGACAAACCATATTGGGCATTTCAAATAAAGAACATTTCCATCACTGCAAATAGCTGCATCAGGCAGCTCTGGGGTAGACTACAGTAACCTTAGTGCAGTATTCTCATATCAAAACCATTTCTGCAGAGGCCTGGGTACCATCTCTCACATTGCCCCCACAAAGGTTGAATTCCAAAATATTTCCAGGCTCCCCTTGATATTCCATTACGGATTTGAACATATGTATTTTTAGTGCATACCACACCACTAACTTTATTTTTGAAGTTTAGTACCTGTTGGAGAATGGAGTATTTTCTGCATGTGGGTGTGCATGTATCTGTCTTTACAGATACATTAATATAAAACATCAAGAACTGCCTTCAACTTGTATGTCTAAGTATAATGGCTAAAAACACAGTGCAAGTCCTAGCTGTGGTAACTGATTAATTGGAAAAGTGATTTGAGCAATTTCCTCAACTGTAAAATGGAGATAAAATAGTAAATATCCTCATCAGATTATTGGATTAAACAAGATCATGTTTATAATGTACACTAATATGGTCTCCAAAACATAGTAAGAACATAATTAATGTAAATTGTTGTTATATTAATAAAAACATAAATGCCATTATTATTTGACTTGGACTTTGTATGGCAGAACTACATTTTCTCAAGGTCAATATTATACATACCTGGGGGGATCACTGTTTAAGACAAACTTAGCTGATATACTCAGTAATGGTGCTAATCAATACACTGTTCTTTTTCTCCCCTTGAATTGGCTTTAAATGTTCACCAAGTAATTAATCCAAATCAATAATTAACAAGCTATTGTGAATGACAGGAGCAATAACACTGATTGGTTTAAGACAAATACCTCCCCCGGGTTCAAGCGATTCTCCTGCCTCAGCCTTCTGAGTAGCTGGGTTTACAGGCATGTACCACAACGCCTGACTAATTTTTTGTATTTTTAGAAGAGATGGGGTTTCATCATGTTAGCCAGGCTGGTCTCGATCTCCTGACCTCAGACGATGCCCGCCTTGGCCTCCCAAAGTGCTGGGATTACAGGCATTAGCCACAGCGAGATTGGTTCCTTTCTTAACACTTTCATTTGAGGTCACACAAAATCTCTGAGAAATAGCAAACATGTAGTCATTTCTCCAAGTATGAGGAAGACTGAAGAGGAAAAAGTTCTTAGGGGCACTGCACGACAGATGCATGCCAGCTCACTTCATGCCATAACATGGAATGGGAGAAGGAAAATGGCCTGTAGGTGGAGTAAAGGGGCAATGCTGCAGGGACTTGGGGCACCACCGACCCACCCTGGACAGATGCATTGGTGCACATTTCAGCAAGGCTGGCACAAGTAAGTAACCACCTAGGACAGAGTCCTCTCCAGCCCAACCCCCAACCACTGTATCACCCTCTAAACCCATTGAAATTAACTTGCAATCTTAGGGAAAGAAAGAATCCTGAATTGGCCAAGATTCACTCTCCACCTCACTGGCTGAATTACAGAATTTGGAACATGCAACTCATAACAATCTGCATTTTTTGAACATCTGGATTAGCAGTCTAAGATCCTTACCCTTTCATATGTCTGGATGTATGAATATGATATCATTTAGTCATCCTGGTTTACAAGACAATGGCTCTCAAAGTTTGAGTGCTTCTCAACCCATACTGTAGTCACAGTCATGGGAGAGAGGTTACAAAACTACTGATGTCTGGTTGAATCCCAGTCATTCTGATTTCATTGGTCGGTGATGCAACCTAAGTATTAGGAATTAAAGAGCACCCCTAGCTGACTGTAATGTGCAGCCACAATTAGGCACAAGTATTCTAAGTTAAATTTTATGGAGTTTTTTGTTTGTTTGAGAGGTCTCAAAATCTTGGGGAAAAAAAATAAGCATCAATAGCTTTAGATAGGAAGGTCTCTGGGTAGCACTGGTGGCTTTAGGAATAGGTACTGATGTAGAATTTAAGAGCTGGTTGATGCAGGTCCTCTCCCTCACCACTGTCTCTCCATGTTGGGAATTCAGTTTTTTTTGGTGTTTTGCCTGAAATGTAAATATCAAGTATTGCTAGGGGTAGACAGAGGCAAGGCAAGGTTGGCATATCCTCAAGTCATTCCTTTCTTCTCATACCCAGAATCAGTGAAGAGAAAAGCTACATTTCTCCCTGCTGACCAAAGAAGCTTAATGTCACCTTGAGTGCAAGAATATTGGCCATAGAAACCTTTGCAAATAAATGTCAGGAGAAGCTTTTAAGCCAAAGTTTATTCTCTGCCAATTTGATTTCACACAGGCTAGATAGGAATAAACTTTCTCTCTAGGTGAGAAACACATACAATTGGAGTGGTATTAAGCATGCTGAATTTCAAAGTTAGAGCAATTATTAAGGAAACTTAGAAACTCAAATCACTTTACATGGAATTGTTTGAATATATTAATTAAAACATGTCCGGGTATTTTTTATTCTTAGCATATACTTAGAAATAATATGACAATTAACAAAGATGTTCCTGAATAAAATCTATCTAACCCAGAAAATTTGCCTTGCTTGTTAATTCAACGACTTCTAAGAGAAACATAATATACAATATAATTAGCTTGTGGGCTATGATAATATCCAATCACTATCAAAATTCGTTGTGGCTTTTTTTCTATCTTTTCTTTTGCTTGTGCATAGTTTTAAAGTGCAGTCAATTACTAGTTGCAATATTGTAGATTTCCTTGAGCAGAAATAGAATGCAAATGCCTGGTGAACACTGTCAAATCAAAATCCCAGTTAATCATCAGAACAAACTGGGCTAGATTTGTTACTATGTGATTCTGAATAAAACTATTTGAACTTCCAAAACAGATTGTATACAAAGATAGTTTCATAACCACGTTTCATTTAGACATGAAAATCTAACCCTAGAAATTAGAGTGCTTTTTAAGCACAATTGTCTCATGAAAAGAAAGCAAAGGCTGGGATTTAAACAAAGCAAAAGAAGAGGATTTAAACAAAGAAAGCCTGGGTTCAGAAATACCATTTTAAAATCATAGATCAACATATAATTCAAAACTCTGCTTTAAAACTATTTCAATAAATACAAGGTAGACCAAAATTAGCTCATTTTTATTCTCTTTCTCCGAAGAAAAAGTAAAATCAATAATTCTCAGACCAGAATAACATAATGGATGAAAAGGGGGAACAGGTTGTTTTATTTTCTTCTGTGACACAATATTGCAATCTCACAGTCAAAGAGACAGCATCTAGGTGTGGGTGTATAATTGAGTTAATCAGGCCTTCCATGTTGTTATCCTGTTTGATGCACATTTAAGTGCAGAAATAATAAGTAATGTGTTCTAGAAGAAAAGTAATTGAAAAAGGGAGAATGATTAAATATCATTTTTGGTTACTGAGGATACACGAATTGTAGTTTTAAAAGTATATCCCAGAGAATATCAATCTGATGACTCATATGAAGGGTTTCACCTAGATTCAAAGAGTTCTCAAGAAACTTCAAAGTTTGTTACACTGTTAATTACAACATTTTCAGTATCAGCGAACCCTACCCTCTACTGCATGGCAGAAATAAGTCTGCATACATAAATATTTTGGTCAGCACTTGGTCAGTACAAAACCAAAAAAATTACCCTCAATAAGACAAAAAGAAAAAACGGCAGATACCTTTGCTGCTTCTAGAAACCCTGAGAGGTATCCTGGCATGTCTCAGTCACTGCAAATGGTTTCAGCTAACACAACTCAACAAGAACTAGTAGAAAGACTCAAAAAGGAAGCAATCCTTTGTTCTCCAATGGAACTATTTCTTACTACCAACACACACTTAAATAAACCCTACCATTGGCTGGGTGCAGTGGCTCACGCCTGTAATGCCAGCACTTCGGGAGGCCAACGCGGGTGGATTATGAAGTCAGGAGTTCAAGACCAGCCTGACCAACATGGTAAAACCCTGTCTCTACAAAAAATTTTTAAAAAATAGCCAGGCATGGTGGCATACACCTGTAATCCCAGCTACTCAGGAGGCTGAGGTAGGAGAATCACTTGAAGGCAGAAGGCAGAAGTTACAGTAAGTCAAGATTGCACCCCCGCACTCCAGCCTGGGCAACAGAGCAAGACTCCGTCTCAAAAAGAAAAAAAAAAACCCTACCATCTTGCTGTCTAAAGTTTTGTGTACTATCAAATGCTGAGCTGAAAAAAAAAATACCCAGAGTTTTAATTGAGGATTATTTATATAGCTAGCTTGAGATAAAAAAAAAATTGTACTCCAATGATTAGAATCAATATTTTACATCATTCATATATGAATAATGGATTTACATCCAAATTTACTAGCATTAATATTTAAAATATGGAATCACCAATTATTATTATAAGTTTTACCATAACCTTCAGAAACAAAGACAAAACCAAACCTAATTTAATAACTTTGTTTTAATGAAAGTATTAAGTTTCCTAAGTTTGTTCATTCAAAGTATTTTGTATAAGAACGCAGTAGGTTTGGAACATTTTTACTCTAGAGATAACTATATCATAAATTCCTACAATACTTTCTATTTGATGGTAAACTTTATGTTAGTTGCACTTTGTATTTTCATACTTAGATGGAAGGGATATGGGAGCCCTCTGGTGGCCAATATTAAAGTGCTTATTGGTACAACCCAAATTCCCCAAGCCTGGGACCTCAGGAGCAAAGGTGGATGGAAGGAATGGAAGTCATCCAAGTTTGAATAAGTGAGGGTACACACATATCACACCTATGTGTCTTCCAATTTGTAGGGCAATATATTTAGTGGCCATTTCAGGTTCAAGGTTAAGCTTTCATACATGAGGGATAACAAAGGAATTGAAATTCAGACAATAAATAGATGTGATTTGGACAACAGCTAGGGGGAGGAATATGGAAATTTCATAATATTAACATACGGTTATTAATAGATATAATTATCTTGTTTTTCTATTTCTCATCATTTGTAAGTACTTAGCTTGTTAATATCTCTCACTATACAAATGACATTAAAGAAGAAATGAGAGATTTTAGGAAATAAATTAGCTCCTAAAAATGATTCCTAACCAAAAAATAATAATAATAATTATTTGTCATTCATTAAATAGAACCTTGGTGACTTAGAAGAGTTTATGCACTTCTAAAGTGATTAGTTTTTTCCAAGGGAGATAATTATTCCCTCTCAGGTACTAAGTCACGGCAACTTCAATGATGTAACTTAGCAAATTTTTAACAACTCCAAGTTTCCCTTTATCTTTTATCAAGCAAGGAATTTATATCTAACTATTAGGTTTGCATACACCAACCAACACACCTCCTCATACAATGCAAGCATATGGAGATGTTTAGGATAGAATGTTTAGAATATAGGTTATTTTGTCTCATTTTAGAATGTGTCTTCATTGATAGACTATCAAGTGGAAACAGAACATGTGTTTAGAAATGTTTTAAATATCACAATACAAAGCCATGATAATGCAGAAGATATTAAATTTAGGGCATTAACTTCATATGATGAAATTCACATTGAATAAACTAATACTATTTATATATTTATATATGCATTTAATTCTGTTATTGCAGAAAAATAAAAATAATTACACATCACTAAGTTGTGTTTTGAGATCAGAAGCATTACATGTATGATATTTTCTAAGATCATTTAAATCTAGAATATTATTGGTATAAAATAATTACTACAGATGTGAATAATACATCCTTATTAAGAATTCATTACTTAGCCGCCAGTGAATCTGCCTACCTCATTGTGTTTGTGCAGGCATACTTTAAAAACTGGCAATAGTAAAGCCATGTTAAAAGCCTTAAGGACACTGAAGTCGTTAAGGTCCCTGAAAATGGCTATAACAGAAAAAAAAAAGAAAAAGAAAAAAAAAAGAATTCATTACTTGTAGGTCAATTTCAAAACTTGATTTCATGGGGTCAATGGTTCCTTCATTAATTTGAACTATAATCACTGCTGACTATTTTAAAGGCTTCAGACTTAGAAGTACAAGAGCATTATAAAAGCAGAGGAATTCTCACCATCTCTCAAGTAATTTTGATTAATGAAAATCATTTTAATGAGTATATCATTTCTCTATTAAAATTATAACATTCTCTTAAAGACATAATACATTGGAGAAAATTTTTGGTATTTTGTCTTACCATGACCATTATCATCAAAAACAACATTTTGGCACCACGTAATACTTTTCCTAAATTTCAGTGTACACAGGAATCACTTGGGAGGCGTATTAGATCCCCAAGCTCCATATGCAGTAATTCTGATTTAGTCTTACTGTGTAACCTGCCTTATGCCATAAGCAGTTGCATACTTACCCAGACTCACCAATATCACCTTCACAGTGTAGCTCACATCTGTCATATCTGGGAGGCATTTGTTACATACTATGGTATGGGGACAACACTTTTTTATGTTTATTTTTAAATATCCCTCTTCACCCTCTTTGGAATATAAGCAAGTTCCAGGTTCCATTCAAGAAAAAGGAATTTTACAAAGCCATTACTCACAGAGGGTTCTTTAGGGGTGTGTGCCATAGTACTGTACACTCAAAGGCTGTTCCTTTAGAAGTTCTCATTGATAATGCCTAAATAGGTGGACCCATACTTTCTGCAAGTTAAAGCTCTTCACAAAATGCTTGCTAAATGAAAGAATGCAAGACTTTTAGCAAAGAAAAAAGTCCCAGACAAAACAAATTCACCAGCACAAACAAAAGTATTTCCTGCCATACAAATGGGCAGGACACCAAACCACTGCTATGTCCTGGTGCAGGAAACACCCAAGCGATCTTTATAATCTATTCTGTTATAATACATTCTGAATCCCAGCTTTGGAGAATGAGGCACAGATGCAGGAACTGGGTGAGGCTTTGGCATGCAGACTGACTTAAGGGAAGATAATCATAGATAAGAATTGATGTACCTTACAGCATCAGAACAGAAAAGGCATTTTCCAGTCAAAGAATAACTAAATTTCCTTGTAGCACTCTGGCTCTCAAAACAAAGGGTCATACATCTCATGGGAATGATCTTTGTGCTCACTCACAACTAACGAATTATAGTCCCACAGTCCTAGATCTTGGATGAGGTGTTTAAATACAGTCTGTATCCAATTACAATGAAAAGCTTCATGTCCACTGAAGGTTACATAACAATTTGTTCACTACTTCTCACAGAAAATAAATTTATGAAACATAAATCTCACAAGGCAAATAGATCTAAATCCACATTTCTAAATACGAAACATCATTTAGAAATTTGAAATTCTTAAGTAGAGGTAAATCTTAAAAGGGAAATGGAGACAGAAATTTCCTGGATGCTGAGTGGCCTGAGGAGGAGCATGAGTGGACCCAGAATGGGAGTGAAAAGGGGAATAAAAATAGAAATAAGAGAGAGGTGAGGAAGAAATATAGAAATAACCAGGCAAAGGCAAATTAGAAATAACATGCAGAGGAAGAGATCAGATCATCAAACACAAAGGCAAGTGGAAGAGGGGGATCCATCTAAGCTTGGAAGTGAAATGACTTTAATAAGAATAGACACGATGGGATGAGTAGTCAAATGACAGAGACTCAAAATCCACAGGATTAACTGCCACTATTAGCCAGAGGGGTATTATTTCAAGAAAACTCTCTGACATTTTTATCAGTGTCCCTTCATAAAAATAGTCCACAAGGAAAGAAGTACAAAGAGTAGCATACCAGTTCTTCAGATAGGAACATCATTTCAAACTAGAATAACAACATTCAAATTAATCTGCAAACTGAAAAAGAAATTGCACATTTTGGTATGTCTGAGAGAAGGAATTTTTCCTCCCTTAGCTGATGACATCAAGGAGACTTCTTGTTTTCATTT
This sequence comes from Cheracebus regulus, assembly GCA_963574635.1. Lineage (NCBI taxonomy): Eukaryota > Metazoa > Chordata > Mammalia > Primates > Pitheciidae > Cheracebus > Cheracebus regulus. The sequence goes on along the minus strand of CAUYQU010051225.1, from coordinate 28,478 downwards.
TCCATTGCAGCCTAACAAATGGCCACAAACAAGATGCTTAAGGTAACATCTATTCCTGATCTGGCAGCTTTGCAGATGAGGAGTCTGGGCGCAACTTAGGTGGGTTCCCTGCTCAGGAGGCTGACATTAAGGTGTATATCTGGCTGCATTCTCATCTGGAGGCTTGAACAGGGATGGCTTCACCTCCCAGCAACCACAGGTTGTTTGTGGAATTCATTTCCTTGTGGCTGCAGGATTTACGGAAATTTGCTTCTTCAAAGCCAGGAAAGGAGGGAGACAGTCTCTGCTGTTTTGAATCTCTAACTTCAGGGAAAGCCTGACTTTTCCTTTAAAGGGCTTACATGATTAGGTTACCCCACCCAGTATGATCTCTCTTTTGATTAGCTCAAGACAACAGGATAGGGACTTAATATGTCTGCAAAAATTCTTTCACCTTTGTGTATAAGTTAACAAAATCACTGGAGTGGCATTCCATCACTTTTGTCATATTCAACTGGCTAAAGGCAAGTCCCAGTTTCCACTCAAGAGAAAGGAATTATACAAGGGCATGACTCATAGAGGGCTCCTTAGGGGTGTGTGACACAGTCTTGTACACTCAAAGGCTTTTCTTTAAGAGTTCTCATTGATAATGCCTAAATAGGTAGACCCATACTTTCTGAAAATTAAAATCATCTCCCTTTCTACTCCCGAAGGGTTTTTTTTTTTCCAAATTGGAGTAGAAGAAAACACTTATTCTAAGAAAAAAACAATAAAAAATAAATTAGGAAAACTAAATCTAAGACCTCAAACTATAAAGTTCCTAGAAGAAAATCTAGGAAATACCCTTATCGACATCAACCTTGGTAAAGGATTTATGGCCAACTCCCCAAAAGCAATTGCAACAAAAACAAAAATTGACAAGTGAGATTAATTAAATATCTAATTAAACTAAAGAACTTCTGCACAGCAAAAGAAACCATCAATAGACTAAACAGACAACCTATAGAATGTGTGAAAATATTCACAGACTATGTGTCTAACAAAGGTCTCATATCCAGAATCTATATAGGAAATGTAAACAAATCAGCAAGCAAAAACCAAATAACCCCATTATAAAGTGGGCAAAAGACAAGAACAGACACTTCTCAAAAGAAGACATATTATGTGACCAACAAACATGAAAAAATGCTCATAATCACCTATCATCATTGAAATGCAAATCAAAACAACAATGAGATACCATCTCATACCAGTCAGAAGAGCTATTATTAAAAAGTTAAAAACAAAAACAAAAACAGATGCTGGCAAGGCTGGTAGGAAAAAGAGAACTCATAAACTCTTAGTGAGAATGTGAATTAGTTCAGCTCCTGTAGAAATCAGTTTGGAGATTTCTCAAAGAACTTAAAACAGAGCTATCATTTGACCTAGCAATCTCATTACTAGGTATATACCCAAAGGAATATAGATCATTATATTACACTCATATGTTTGTTGCTGTTCTGTTCACAATAGCAAAAACATGGAATCACAACCTACGTACCTAACAACAGTGAACTGGATCAAGAAAATGTGATACATATATACCATAGAATACTACACAACCATAAAAAAGAATGAAATCATGTCTTTTACAGCAACATGGATGACACTGGAGGCCATAATCCTAAGTGAATTACACAGGAAGAGAAAACCAAATACTGCATGTTCTCACAAGTGGAAGCTAAACATGGAACACACATGAACATAAACATGGAACGAATAGGTGCTGAGGATTACTAGAGCTGGGAAGGAGAGAAGGAGCACTGGTTGACCAACTACCTATTAGGTACTAGGCTCACAGCCTGGGTCCAATATACCCATGTAACAATCCTATGCATTTACCCCCTGTATCTAAAATAAAAGCTGGAATTTAAAAATAAATTAATTAAAGCTGAAACTCCTAAAGGAAAAAAAAAATAAAGAAATTGGATTTCTTTTCTGTAGTATCTTTTGTTCTTTCAAGGTCACTGCGTAATTTATGTGTAGGAAGGCACACTGTTGACTTAAATAAGTTAATTGTTATAGTAAACAATAATGTTTTTAAAACATTGGGGATTTGAATTCTGACATGAAGTTAACAACAAGTAACTTGTAAAATGGTGTTTTTCAAAGAAATTAGACTAAATGACTTCATTTGATGGGTTAAAACTTTAAAGGGACTATGGGAAGTCATTTCTGTTCACTGTGGAATCAGACATGGAGGATGACTGGCTTTGCACATCACTAAAACCAAATTTTCCCCATTCATCTTTGCTTTGGGAAGTGACTATCAGTTTTAAACCTGAAATTAGGTCCTTGTACAAACCTTACTATCCAATAATAATAATGACATTGAATAATGGTTAATATTGAAACAATCACAACATGCGCTAAGTAAACCAGGTCCAATGGCATTGTTCAATTTAGAACCTGGATAGAATATTAATTTATGTTTGTAAATAAAATTAAAATGAAATGAGGGATGAGTGTTTGACTGTGATTTACAGACTTGCTTACTGCTGGTGCAAGAATAAACTGATATAAAAGATGATATGATCTGGCTGTGTCCCCACCCAAATCTCATCTTGCATTGTAACTACCACAATTTGCATAGACAGAACCCAGTGAGTGGTGATTGAATTATGGGAGCAGGTCTTTCCTGCATTGTTCTCATGATAGCGAATGAGTCTCATGAGATCTGATGGTTTTAAAAATGGGAGTTCCCCTGTACAAGCTCTCTCTTTGCCTGCCACCATCCACATAAAATGTGACTTGCTCCTCCTTGCCTTCCACCATGATTGTGACGCCTCCCCAGGCAAGTGGAACTGTAAGTCCATTAAACCTCTTTCTTTTGTAAACTGCCCAGTCTTGGGTATGTTTTTAACAGCAGCATGAAAATGGACTAATACAAAATATATAAAAGCTTTAGTTTTCTTTTCTTTTTTGTCAGTGATTTATGTTTGGTTCCTCAGCCAATGTTGTCTATTAATATAAGCCAATGTTCTCTACTAATAGGAGCCAGTTTCAAATTTGGGAAAAGAGAATTCTTTAACCCTTAAAATATAATTTATTACAATAAATTTAATTTAAAAAGTTTCTCAAAGAGTTGAAATATTGAAAACATCAAAGAACCAAATATGAAATGTTCATCTGAGCTCTGGATAAAAACTTTAATGATGAAAGAAATCATAAAGGAAAAATCAATTGATTTGACTACACATAAATTTAAGACTTCTAACATAGAATAAAACAATGTAAATTTTATATTAAAAAATATTACCAAGCATAAATATCCATAATATAACTTAATAAATACCAGAAAACAAACCCTCTAAGCTTCAATGAGAAAAATAAGCAAATATTAAAATATGAAAATATTCAATTCCAGTGATGATGAGATAAAACAGAAGCTTACACTTTGCTGACAGGAAAGTAAATAGAACCATATTCTTATAAAGCAGTTTGGCAAATTATAAGACATACTACCAATTCAATAACTCCTATCAATCTATCTTATGGAAATTATCAGAAATGTAGATAAATATTTTTATGCAAAGATGCTCACTGTTGCAGTTCTTGTAGTAAACTGGAAAGAAATTAAATGTACAACTTTTGGTGAATTAATATTACAAATGTGTATAAAATACATAAAGCCCTGGCAAAATGTTAGGTACTGGAGATACAGTATTGAAGGAAATACACAAAGTTATTGCCTTTATGGAGCTTACATTCTAGTAGCACAGACAGCCAAGAGACATAACTAAATAATTACAGATTGTCAGAAATGCTACAAAGAAAATAAACTGGGTAATAAGGTAGAGTAACCAGGAGAGGCAACCTGTGAGTCAGTGAGCAGATAAAGTTTCTAATAAGAGGCAACTTTTAACTGAGACTTGAAATATGTAAATAGGTTAGTTGTAGAGCCAGCTGCAGAAAGAGTTCCAGACCAAAGAAAACTACAAAAATCAACACATAAAAAAACGTTCAGTGTGTTAGAAACTACATTTCCCATATTCCCTTGCAAGCAGTGCCCTATGTATAATCTAAGTTTTATGAAGCCAACTTGGAAAGAGAATAAGATAAACGTGAAGTTATTTCCAAAAGCTCGGTCTTAAGACTACATAAAAGAATTAACAGTTTCCTAAGGTTGATGATATTGTGGGTGCTTTCCAGACTCACATTATTCTGTATTTTTTAAATATCAAATAATTTATATATTTTTATTATTAGGAAAGGTAAAGAAGAAAGCATTCTAGAAATAGGTATTTGAAGTAGGATGATATGTGAAGAAAAATATTTTTGTTCAACACAATAACAAAACAAAAGCATTTATTTGTAAATAAGTAAGTCATTTATTTGTTGAAGTATTTTCTGGATGCCCTCTCTACCAAGCACTGCCCTTGGTGTTGGGGTAAAGCAGAGAATAAAATAGACTGTCCTCCTTTCCTCACGGAACTTCTGGTAGGAAAAGCAGAAAATAAATAGCTCCGACTTCTCAACAGATGAATGGGGAATCACTGTCTTCCCGAAGATTCCGTGAGGTTGCATGGAACAGGGTTGAGTCCACATATTATGTGGGAAGACTTTACTGGGGCATGGAGAGGGAATTTTCTCTGCGTGTATTCCTCTTTCTCCTGAATGTCCTCTTCAGCCCAGCAACCAGGCTTTTCTTATTTCCTCTTCCTCCTCTCCAGCAGTTCTCCTTCTCCCAGATCTTCCAATGTCTTTATATTTCCTATCCTCATACACAAAAGCTTCTTCCAATGATACCTTCAAACCCGTCATCTCCACTGAACAAACAAATGACTCTCTTTAAAATCCACAGTTCTTAGAAATTGGAAGCATGTTTTGTTTTCATGTCAAAATAGGTAATCAGTTTACAGTCAAGAGAGATCTCAGGAGACAAGAACTGTAGGATCTAGTTGTCACACAAGACAACTAGAAAGTAGTAGTCTTGTGACTTGTCACATAAGTCAAAGGAAATCAAAAATAAAATGCAAGTCACAGGAAAAAATAAAAGGAAGTCTTTAAGTGGAAGCAAATTTTATCTCAGTTACAGTACCTTTTGTGTTTCCTCAAGAGTCAGGAATCATTCCTTGTTTGGAAATGTGTGTAGCCTACAGGTGACGGTGGGTAGAGGTATGGAAGCCGGGCAGGAACAATGTATCAATGTATCAATCCTGGCTGTGCCCTGATTGCCCATTTGTGCACCTGCTACTTCACCCTGAATACTTTGCACATCTAAGCATTCCAGTACCTTTCTGCATGTGGTCTTTCACAGTTACTATGAAAAAAAAAATGCCTCCCATCAAAACTCCATTGCTAATCTGATACACGACTCTAGAAACCTATCCCAAAATGAACAAAATAAAGAAATTATGGCATTGCCATTGATACATTTTAGTTTTGTCTTTAGCAATCCAATAAGTTTAACACTTCTTCCATCTTCAATGTCACAGATGCTAGATAAACGTAGAGATGTGCCTCCTGGTATCTTGTCCTAAATCAAACCAAGTTCTAAAATTCAACACATCAGGAATGTCTTGTTTGGCTCAGCAGTGCATTATCACATTTTAGGACATCTGAAGTATTCTTGAATGTCCTTAGGTTAGTTCCGCAGTGAGCGCATAGTAGTAGGCTTGCCATCAAAAGAATATTCACTTGGTAGGAAAGCCCACCTCTTCAGAAGCAGCTGAGTCTCTTGCTAATAGATCTCTTTCTCATGTCACTACTGCGCTGTCATCCCAGGGCCGACGTGCAGCCAAAAAAGGGAGCTCAGATGCTGGTGCTCTGCTGCGGAAGCAACTTTCAAACCTGCAGGCCTGATCCCAGCAAGTTCTGCTTCTTCTCTGTTGCCAGTTAAATAGTTTCTGAAGAACTGGAAAGCTGCCACCCAAAGTTGTCACTATTCTCCTATTCAGTGGCTAGTTCAAACAGTGGTAGAATTGCTTTGGGAAGTATTAGAAGCAGGAAGAGGAAGGGAAAACCAGCTATTGATGGTTGTCACACAGAGAGAAAGCCTTGAGCTCATCGGCTGGCCAGGAGGGTAGAAACCTCAGAACTTTTGCAGTTCTTGACACTGCTGTCTTGTCACCCATGTATTCCTAGCACCAAATACAGTACCTGGCATACACCGAAGCAATCAATAAAGATTGAATAAGATAATAAATGCTCTACTCATTTCAATAAAGACTGAATAAGATAATGAATGCTTCACTCATTATTATTCCCCTAAATCCTCCAGGCAGAGTTAGCCACAACCTGTTTAGGGTCCTCAGGGCAAATGAACCCCTTTTTCTCCAACATTTCATCATATTCTACTCTATGGATTTCTTTATTTATATCTTCTGCTAGATTATGAGTTCTTCAAGAACATGCACATCCAGTCTAGAGTAAGCACTCAGGAAGTGTTCATGAAACAGGTAAAAAAAAAAAAATCCATTTACATGCATACTTCTACTACAGGAATCTTCATCATTCTGATTATCAAAGCCAAATGACTTGGAGAGAAGCACAAATAACCTTTGAGACAATTCCACTGATGATCCATCTAACAGCAGAGAAATTTCATTCAAATACATTTTCTTTGTGTGGATGCACTCACTGTTAATTTTGGCCTTTTGTAAAGGTCTCAGCTTTAAATGTTTATAATAAATAAGTAGTCAGGCTTGAGAGTTAGTAACAGCTTAAAGCACAGCACGGACACCAAAAACGCCTCAGTATTAAACACTTCCTGGAGAGAAGAGCTGCTGAATGTTCTATTTTGCCCTTACCTTTTTCCACTTAGGTAGAATTATCCCTAATTGTACAAAAAGGCTATGTGATGCTGTTTTTTTCTTTGACATTATGTGAAGATTTCATTTTCTCCAAATATGGTGCAATGCACATTAGAAGGATTTGCCAGGTATATTTTCACCCTAAAACATAGACAAGACAAAAACAGCAGCTACTGAAGCAAGTCAAAGCAGTGAGTCAGCCAGCCAGCTATCATTTGCATGGACTATTTTAGCTTCTTTGAATTCTCTCTCCGCAGAATAGGTACAAAAGGCTAAGAAGAAATGCTCATGCAGTGTTCTGACTTCACTATTTTATTAATACTTTCACATAAAATGTACATACAGGCTATGTTTCAATTTATTAACTTAAAATTAATTTATTAAAATGCTGGTTGCAAATATTAGTGTAAAGATAATAGCATTTTGATGTTCTTGATGAATAATTTGCTATAGATACTGAAGGAAATGCACAAAACATTTGCTTTATTAGTGAATGGTGTTCTTTCTGGCTATAAAGTTATGATGCACTCTTATTATCATCTTATTTAATCTTCCAAGCAATTCTGGGAATCAGTGTGAAATAGTAGTTAAGAGCTTGGGCTTGGGCGTCAGATCATCATTTTCAGGTTCCTTGCTGGATCGTGCCTCTGAGAGGGCATGATTCCTTTCTATCCACTTTGTGTTTCTGGTAGCACGTGTCAAGCACAGAAGGAATGTATAGTTTTATAAGAAAAACAGATCTTTAACTTTTTTAAAAAAAAAAACAAGTGTATCTATCCTAATCACAGTGCCTCTGACAGCCCTCCTGGAAATATATGTTTAAAAAGCAAAACAGTTATTTTTAACAATTATTCCAACATTTAGCAAAAATATGTTTCTGTTTACAGTTTATTTTTTTAATTGGCTTTATCTTTTACAGATTGAAGGACATGCCTGTGTTTCAGCCACAACCTAAATTTTTCATGTGCTCTTTGCTTTACCAGGTCAAATTAGCCTAAAACCATCAAAGTAAGAATAATAATTTCAGGATTTACAGAAAACCAGACTTGTCTTCCTAGTGACAACCTGCTCCAGCCTATCACAGGCTGCTGTTTAGCTATTGGTTACTCTGATGTCCCAAGACACCCTCATGTTTAACGGCATCCATCATCTATTCCATCGTCTTCAACAGCAAAGAAAGAAAGTCTCAACTCGATCATTCACCACTTCCCCACAGTTTTAGCTTATTGAGACTGAAGAAAGATTTTCCCCCTCCAGGGACTAACCCCTCTCCACAAAGAAAACCAGTCCTTTCTGTTTTAGTGGCTTCTCATTTTTCAGGAAATTCAGGGTGTACTCCCCTAAGGTGTGTACTGTAGTTCATTGCAGAGGTGCCCATCCGTGTCACTTCTAAAGGCATAATCTCTAATAATTATGAATGAGTGAGCTCTGCATGGATCCAGCCCAGGTGAGCTTTTGACCCATCTGGGGGCCCTTTCTTGATCCCAGCCCCCAGGGTAGGAATGTGGTCTCATTTCCTTCATTATTTCAGAATAGTGTTTCCCATTCCTGGAGGTTGAGTCTTCGAATTCGTGTTAGCATTTCTTCCACAGGTTCGGCAGCCCTTCTGTGGAATACAGCATACCTCCTGAACCCCTTACTTAAATAATCATGCCAGTGAGAGCCTTCGGCCTGACCCTGAGTACAAACAGTCTGAGGAATAGAGGATTAGGAGAGATGTATACAACACCACGGGCACAACCATATTTCTTCAGGTGATCCAGATCCTTCTGCCTGAATCCTAATTTTACCTCCCGAAATTTCACAGTATAGGAAGACTGGAGGACTTTAAACTTGATTACCCCATATTTCTTTTACCAAATATGACATCTGGCTTGTGGAAAATAGCACTTGCTTCAAATTTTGTGCCAGTTTGAACAAACCACTATCAGATTAATGCCATTTTATTGGGTATACATAAAATAAGTTCCCAGGAGCACTGCATTTGAATTAGAGGGAGGAAATTGTTGGAGGGCACAATCTGTAGTTGGGGAGGCAAAATGGAAAAAGACTAAGGAACAATTCAATTCATCTTGACTCATTCTCTCTTCTCTCCAAGGGAATGACTAGAGTAGAAAAGAAAAATCCTAAATCTCTCTTTTTTTTTTCTCCTTCCTTGAACCAGGCACATGAGAATTTAGGGGAAAAGGACCTCTAGAATTCTTACTAGTAACCCTTCCTTTGCATTATCTTTGGATAATGTATAATCATTGTAGAAGCAAAGACTGTGGTTTACTCATATCTCTCATAATTACCAAACATGGTATTAAATATTCAAAATTAGCAATAAAAGTAATTTAATTAGTAAATGTATGAACTGTCCTACCTGTACCCAAGTAAACTGAGCAGCCATGTAACTAGCACTTTTTGAGAATGAATTTGCAGGCCAGGAGAATAAAGTTAATTTAGAATGATATCTCAGACATCTAAAAGTCCATTCCGAATGTTTCAGATGGAAAAGACTTGATATATGCCAAGTACAACATAATACTTGTTGAATAAGTGAATAAATAAATGAAGGAATAGGCACCAAGATAATGATCTCTTTTGAAGAGAGAGAGGGGGAACAAACTTAGATTGGGACATGGGGCTCGAGCATGGCCACAGACTTAAATTTCATAGCCTGAGTAGTGGGTGTTAAGAATTTAATCTTCTCATAACTTATTATATCATTTGTGGTTCCGTATGGTTTTCTTAATCTGTGTTTTATTTAACAAAGCAAATGTTTTAAGTTGGAAAACAAAAAATAATAATTTACATAAAAAAGACAACTGCTTAAACTGTTTATCTTACATAAGATTTAAGCTATCAAAGTGCATTAGTTATTTATTTTAAAGTACGTACTTACACCTATGATATCCATTCAGTCCCTAAATTAGGGTGTCTGTTTGGGGGCCAATGCACATTCTTACTTTCTGTTTTGTCCATATCCTACTTGCTTTCACTGATGAGGCTCAAAATGCCCTTTCAGGTGAGAGGGAAGCCTCTGGGGAGAAGGAACTGGCTTATATTGGACCCTCTGATCCTCAATTTCTCCATCTGTATGATAAGGGATTCCCACAAATTCAATCATGAGCCACTTCAGGAAGCTCGTTAGGGAGTATATGCTGTACCCGCCATAGTCTGCTCACCACTGAACCACTGATCCAAAAGTTTACCTATTAGGACAGACCTTGGAGATGTACTAACCTTATGGGAACACAACCATCAACATTACAATATATTTTGTACAACAAAACTGACCTTGCAGGGCAGTAGAGCCTAAGGTCATATAGCCCTTACAGATCTTTCTATCAGAAAGTAGGAGTGGTGAGGGAATTTAAGGGCTATGGTGGGACATTACAATTCTCTGGAACATTGTGGTTTCCTTGCTGGGTAATACTTAAGAGTCATTCCTCTTTTTCACAACATTGCTTTTCTGTTTACTGCAATCAATGTATTTCAAGTGTCATTGAGGATGTCAGCGTCATCTGAATTCTCAAAAGGAAAGCTCTTCCTTGGCTTTCCCAGAAATTGAATTGACAAGGCACTGCATGCCAGTACTCCATTCTACTGGGTCCCTAGGAACCAGCAGGCAAGCTGGCAAAATAAATCTAGCTACACCAGCAACAAATAATAGGACAGTCACTCTCCATGCCATGATCAACCATCACTGCAAGGATTCTGCAGAGGAGTGTGATTCAGGGAATTCTGGAAGCCTGGGCCACCAAAGAAAGACCATGAATTATAGAAGGAATTCTTATCATCTTGTCATTTCACCCTTCCTTTCCTGAAGAAAGGTCATCAGATTTAGGCTACTGGAACCCTTCCTAGAATAGATTCTGGAACCTACAATACAGGCCAGACAGACCTGTCAATCATCAATCAACCCAAATAGTAGGAGCTATAAGGTGAACCACTCATCAAACTAAACTCTACCTACTGTGAAGCAGAGCAGGAGACACACTGAAATAATCAGAATAACAACCACTAAGATATATATCCCCTTACTGTTTTTAAATAATTGTCATTATTATTTCATTTACTGTCAGGAGGAGGTAAGAAGAGCAATTACGTTAGATAAACTGTGAGTACATTCAGCTAGGTAACACAGTTAGGATAGGAGTTTAATTTGCTTTTGTCCAGAAATGGTTCAAAGACACCCCCAGATTGGATATTGCGGTAGACTCTGATCTCTCCTCTAGACACAAGACTCACAAAGGACTTACACATGTGTCTAAGTAGTTTTCATTATTATTATGTTGGGAAAAAAATCTGCTTAAAGGCTGTAAAATCCTACTCCCGGATGCCCTTCTGCAACTATGACTGACTTACACTAAAGTACAGGAAAAATGCAATTGAGTGGTTACTAACCAACCCAATATCCGAGAACGGGCGGTTTCCTTTACCAATAGATAAATCTGCTCGAGTTCTTTCTTTTTTCTGAGATATTCAGGATTAATCAGTAAATGATTTTTAAGTTCTATGTAATTTGAAGGAATAATAATCTCTGAAGAATTTTGCAGCAGTTAGTTAATATTCCGAAAGAACGTTTTGCTCCTGAGAAGAAAGGATTCACACAAATATAATAATATAGCATAATGAACCTCACTGACAAAGAGCAACATGACATTTTTAACTTGGCAATGTTTTAATTGCATCCTTATAAGTGAAACTCTCATTTCCAATATCAGTCAGCAGAAATTTCACTACATTAAACTCTGTTATAAATGGGAATCCAATGGACTCTACTCATAACTATTCAAGAAAACAATTTATAAAGAGATACTGCATAACACATTTTATTGGATTTTTTTTTGATGGCTCGTTGAAGAAGGCAATGATCAAAAATGATCCTCACCATGAGGAATTAAATAAAGGATATTCTGGATTCACTATCTTTATCCTTAGGTGTTATTTTGTGAGACCACAGAAAACCTAAGGGTCTAGTGACCAGTTTTGATAAGGACAAACTGATGGTGGAAGATAAACCTATGGCCTTCAGTAGGGGAAGGAATGGAAGGAAAGTAGTGATGACAGGCCCAAGGCCAGCCAGTGGCCACACCTGGAAAGCCACACGGAGGTTTAGGAGGTTGAAGAGCCAGTGGCAGGAGGCTGATGCCATAGAAGGCAGGAATGTCCTTCATCTCAGGGGCAAATTAGGGGATGCAGGCATCTAAGCGCCAAACTACCTTTCATTTCTTGTTTCTATCTTCCCCAATTGTTTTTATGAAACATTTTAAATATAGAAATCTCTCTCCTTTTCTAAAGTCAGAGTCATCCATTAAAGGTTCCTATGGGGATGTCTGATTACAAATAGAAAACTTGATTGCCAAAGTCTGTTCATTTCTATGTGACTCACATCAAACGGGACAGGAAAACATGACATATTTATTTGCCCAAGCAAGAAGTGGCAATTCTAGATCACTTCTCTTGTTCCCTTTGCTCCAGTTCCAACATTGAGTCAGGGCATTTTATAGCAAAGAAAGTGAGAGTCGAGAGGAATGAACTTAAGGAGAAGAATGGAAACAAATATTTGAGTGCTAGCAAACAATCTTCTTTCTCCATATAAAGTCATAAAAATGTGTACTGCCTTCTACCATAAGGCAATCTCTGCAGCCACCTATGCTGCTGTTACAATATATTTTTTCACTGAGTACTTCTATGTAATTGCAGTGTAAAGACATGAGGGAGGGGTTGACAGAATAATCAGAAAGTAGAAGCCAAAGCAGAAATATCCAGCAACACCTGGTCTTTGATAAGTGGGATAAAGGTTGTAAACCATCATAAAAGGTTATGTGGCAAATGGGGGAGTGTGAAGCTGCTCTTTTTTATTTTATTATTTTATTTTATTTTTGCACATAGCCAGGAAACAATCAGCATGAAGTCAAGAGTACAGATAATGCAAGGTAAAATTGTGCTTGAAGAGGACATTCAGAAACTGATATGGTGTGGCAGTGTCCCCACCCAAATGTCACCTTGAATTGTAGCTTCCATAATTCCCATGAGTTGTGGGAGGGATCTGATGGGAGATAATTGAATCATGGGGGCGGTTTTCCCCATACTGTTCTTGTGGTGGTGAATAAGTCTCATGATATCTGACGGTTTTATAAGGGGCTTGGTTCTCATTTCTTTCCTTGCTCACCACCATGTAAGACAGGCCTTTCATCTTCCACCATGATTGTGAGGCCTCCCCAGCCACGTGGAACTGTGAGTCCATGAAAACCTGTTTTTCTTTATAAATTACCCTGTCTCAGGTACGTCTTCATCAGCAGCCTGAAAACATACTAACAGAAACCTATGTAAAATCTCCATCTGTGGCCATTCATGCTATTAGGTTCTAGTCGGCAGGACTGGATGTTTAATAAGCTGAGTAACACATCATACCCCTATATATAGGTACACATCTGAACAAATTATTTAGGTCATCTGTATATTTTTTAAACTGAATGATTGATGATATTTCACCTCTTCCTATTTTTTTCATAAAAATCCCAAAACCTTGAATAAAAATGACTTGAATCCTAAATAAACCCTAATATAGATCTCTAGATGTAAGCTGACACAAGTATCACCCTTTACCATCTGTCCTGGATAAACAAATCACAGGTATTAGCTTGAATACAAAAGAATGATTATAATATTTATTTATAATTAAAAATATGCCACATATTTCTACTCTAAGACAAACTATTACAGAAGATTTTTTAAAAAGTCTTGGATATACATCTTATTTGAGAAGTTAAAAATAAAGAGCTTCTTCACATCTGCAAAGGAAATACATTCTCATCAGGCCATGTGGAAAGTAAGGCCATTCACTGGGATTTCAAAGGATATATAAGTTTGAAATGGAGACAACTCTCAATAGAAGCTATATGAAGTCTTGGGTGGAGAACTTTTTTTTTTTTTGGATACTAAATTTAAAAAAAAGAAAAAGTGCAACAAAAATTTAAAGCGAAGGGTCAGATATATTACATTAAGACATGCATACCAGGAGCACCACATCATAAAACTGAACAAAAAACCTTACTGAGTGAAATCCCAACACAGAACCAGACACACAACTATTGGAAAAACATTCTGATCAGAGGTTGGCATCAAAATCTCCTCCAACCTCTGCTGAAACTGTCAAAGTATTAAACTTTGCAGAAGGAACACTCATCTTTGAATTCAGGAGCAGGGAATATTGTAGTAACCCGAAAAGAAAAAAACAAATTATCAGCTTAATTATAGTACCTAGAAAAGAAGACACAAAATGCCATTTGCCTCAAGAGCCTCTCCTCGTCAGAGTTAATTTCAGAAATCTTCCCTACAGACCATTTGGTCATCATCTGCAGAGACTGCCCTTAAGAGTGTGACATGGTCACTTGGGGAGTAAGAACTGAGAACTTCCACCTCAGGAAGACAAGTACCACTAGAGACAGTGAGCACCTTTGCTCAGGAACTCCCTATGGCCAACTTAAATTAAAACACCCCAAGTGGAATCAAAATTTGTCATTCATTTCCAGCTTCACTTTTTCACTGCTTAGCCCCATTACATAGAACTTTTCAGACCCTGCCTCCATGGTTTAAATGTCCTGGTCCAAGTAAACAGGAAATATTGACATTAAAATTATTTATTTTGGGAAGGGTATAAGCACTACTCACTGTGGGGTGAGTAGAAGGGAAAAGAAAATGTCATCTCCTTGTGTCTAAAGCTAGTTCCATCGCCTGCTACTCATGTGCCTGGCATCAAGTTTTGAAAACTCTCTAGTACTTAGATTATCAACCTGCAACTTAGGGATTCAAAAGGATTTACTTAAAAGGAATAATGTGAGGAGTTAAATCATCCTCTTACAGTACTTATCACACAGTTCCTTGCACATTTGTAATGGTCAATTAATGTTAGTTATAATAATAAATATGATTGTCAGATAAATTTACTTACAGAGCCAGAAGGGTACTTTAGAGGGCCTTAGTTCTAGCTTCTCTCATTCTGTAAGGCCAACTCTTTGTCTCTTTTCCTTCTGACCTCAGAACCCCCAGGTGGGTCAGCAGGCCCCCAAGCCTCTCTCACTGTGGGCTTTGCCCTCTGCTGTGCCCATCCAGGTTGTCCGGGCTGCTTGATGTCCCCTTCACTGTGATCTACATGCCTGAAATTACAACCACCCAGGCTGTCCACAGGCCCCTGAGAAACAAATCCTGTTTACCTAATTCCTCCATGTTCATCTCTGGATTTTTAAGGACACTTTTATTCAGGACATGACAGGAAGCTTCCACCAAAGTATCTTTACTGGATGAAAATGAAGGATATGGGAGAGAGGACTGTCTACCTGAAAGTCAGAAGAGGGAGAATTCAGTTGTGCAGGAATTAATATTCAACACAATGGTCTCTAATATATGTGTGGATTCGTGATTACAACCACTATAATGACAGAGAGCAATGACAAGAAGGAAGTTGAGGATGGTAAGGGTCAAAGGTTCCAAGGGAAAGTCAAAGGCCATCAATCCTGATTACTGATATTTAAAAAACCAATAAGATGAGAAGTGGAAAAATTTAAAAATAGATTTGTTCTCTCTAGGAGTAAAACTAATTACAGCCATTCACTGTGCCCCACTTATCATGCATGCCTAATTATCATGCAAGCACAAGCACAATTATGTGTAATGTTAAATATTAAAATCATAGAACCAGAATTTTCAAGCTTGGAGAGACTTTTGAGATCATCTAGGTCAAGCCACTCCTTTTACAGTCAGGGAATTTGAAACACAATAATTCAAATGATTTATATGATCAGAGATCTGTGCTCTGGCAGAGAAAACCCCAGCCCAAGTCTCACTATATTATGAAATATACAATGTAAGACAAATCAGTTTCTCTCTCAATGAATTGCTTTTACCCAGAATTATGGTATTATTTTTTCTGTCTTGAGATACAGGGAAGCTACACCAGTTACGTAAACTGTAAATTTACCTGCACAAATAGGAAGGGTTATTGCTTACCATGTACCAGACAGACACCCTGAAATCTCATACACCTCCTTTGTAACTCTAACTAAAGACCCTTCTTAATCTTTTTCTACCTCTCCTACTCATGCCAAACCTTATGGGAGGTAGGCTCTTCATACAGAATGATTGGAAATGTACCAAAAATCATTTACTTAAAAAAATCTCCCTTTTGCTAGTTACCTCTTTGTGTTTAGAAAAGAAAGAAAGAAAAAGTATGGACCCAGAAGATTCCTATACAAATAGCAATGCCACTGTTGAGGAGCTGCACCCATACATTGATTAAGTCTGGGGAGTTAGTGAGGTAGAAAGCCAAACCTTGAGAGAATGAGATGAGAACAAGCACATTTTCATGAGACAACGCTAGGAAGGGAACAGAAAAGTACACCTTGTGCAGGTGACCGCGTGTCGGTCTGTGGGATAGAAACAGCATTACCTGCATAGGCCCTGGGAAGCATTAGTTCACAACTACACCAATAGTCAGCTCAGATCCCACCATTTCCACCACTTCCACATCAGACATTTCTAAGTAATGACCACCAGGAGTTTTGTCCCAGCCACTATTTCTGTTACTTATGTATTTTAGAGCCCATTTAAAGTCAATAATCTTTCTGAATTAATTCCAATTAATTTGGAATATAGTGTAAACTACCATAAAAGTTAAAAAGGGTTGGCAACTTCCATGCCCTTGCTGATCAGTTCACAAACCTGAAGACCTAACTGAGAAGGATTCTAAAACCTTCTGCCATCAATTAATGTCAATCATGGAAAGTAAAGAAATACAGCATTTGTGTCATATATCACCATCACTCTTTGTCTAATGCATTTCTATTCTTTGGCAGTGGATATCATACTATTGTAATCATGGTGTATTGTGGAACCAACATTAACTTACAGAAAAATTTAAAAGTAGAAAAGCACTTATAATATCATCAACCTAACACTAAGTATTTCATAGAATTTTACATTTTGTTCTATATGCATGTATACATTTCATATAGTCAAAAGTAAAGTGAACACAGTAGTTTTGGCTTTTTAAACTTGAGTGTTTATCATATCAACACTTTTCATTCTGAAAAGTCCCCAAAGAAGAAACATCAGATAGGCTCTTAGCCGGGATTGTCCTCAAGACAGATGAAGTTAATGGACTCGTGTCAAAAGAAAGAAAATGAGATCAATGTTGTGAGTATTAAGTCTTCATACTCACAATTTTAATGACTGTAAATTACCACATTAGTTAATATGCTATCATTTATTTTATACTACCGGATACACAATTTGCCTGCAACACTTGGCTATTATAGGCATCAATGCATTAAGAAATCTCATATGTATAGCATTTTTCTTCTTCTGGATTATTTTCTTAGCATAAATCTTAGGATGTGAGAAAGTGCATATGAAGCATATATAATAAAAAATATATTTGTATAGAGGTGTGTGTATCTTCATATAGTTATATATTCTGACTGCAGTATTATATTTTTAGTCCTTTTCCAATGTTTACTAAAAAATAATTTTCACAACTTTTTAAAGAATTATTTGTCAATCAAGGAATCATAAATAAAACCTGAAGAATAAATGGTCACCAAAACTTCAGTGCTGTAGCTGATCTAGAACTTGAAGACAAATTTCATTTGAAATATGAGCTAATTTTGAGACTTTAAGCACATAACCTCTCTGGGCTTCAATTTACTTACTTAAAACAAAACAAAATAAACAGGAACCTCTAAATCCCATTTGCTTTGTGGCTGTCTGCTAACAGGCATTTATTATTCGATAACTACCAAATAAACTTATTCTGCATATAAATTTCTTATCACAGTAAGTGGTAGGTAAACAAGCTGTCTCCTCAAAATGGCTGAATAGTGGAGTATTCTGATAAGTGATATTGAAAGGACAAACCTAAGTATGTGCTCTTGGGTTAAGTACAAAGAAATAGAATTAGTTAAAATGTCTATATAAATCTAACCTGGCAAATCTCTTAAATGGATCTGAAATTAGAAACTAGCAACAGATGGCAACATACTTTGCACAATGCCAAGTTTGCTATAACCTTGAAATTCTGAAAAGTCCCCAAAGAAGAAACATCAGATAGGCTCTTAGCCGGGATTGTCCTCAAGACAGATGAAGTTAGTGGACTTGTGTCAAAAGAAAGAAAATGAGATCGATGTTCTATAGGCTTAGGTCCCCCAGGTGCAAGGACATTTTGTCATTAGGCATGTGGAATCAATCTTCAGGTGAATGGGAGGACAGATGTGGAAAATATATTGGCAGAATGAACAGGTGATGAAGGCACAAGTCACATATCACTCAGGAGGAGAGTTGTGCAGCTGAAGCATGTTCTGGACAAAGAAAATCTTGATGCTGATGTTATCACTCCCTGCATAGATCAGAATCACTCCAGACCATAAAAGCGAGTGTAAAACGTAACTTTAGTCAAAGCCTCGCAAAACACAATTTACTGCAATATTGAGAATCATAATAAGACTACATGACATGAGGAGTATTAAAACTACCTAATAGGAAATAGCTTTTTTTTTTTTTTCAACAAGTGACACTGTTGGTATCTTCTAAAAAGCATCCCAGCCTTCATTGGGTTCATCATCCTTCAAAAAATCTCTGGGATAGAGGGTGAAAGACAAAAAGGCAGGAGCTCCATTTCTTCTAAGTAAGAAACTCATACAGTTCAGCTGGCCCTTTATCTATGAAATACTAGAAGTATACCTAAGCTCTAAATACTAGCTCCTTGAGTAAAATTTTGAAAACTCCAAGGATGATTTGAAATCTACTCATTCCACAAAATCTGTCATTTCCACCTCCCTTTCTCTTCATTAGCCTATGTATTTATTTACACAATAAACTGTCTACATCTACTATGTGCTTAACAGAGGATTTACTCCCAGAACAGTTCTGTGTAAAGAATTCTTCATAAATGCATTTATCCTTAGGCAGCCTGAAGCTTCTCCATTTGAACTTGGAGAAGGAAAGGGACTGAAGCAGTTTAGAATTATTCGAGAAGCAATGCAAAGAGAAAGACTTAATATCCGGCTTTGGAAATTCAAAAGAGGATTGTAGTGAGACAATATATTTGAAAGCCAAGAGAAAGGATTGTCTAAATTCCTCTGGTAGCTACCATTTATTCCATCAACAGCTGAGGCTGGTGACTTACATAATGGAATTCTAAGGAGGGGAGCAAGGGGAAGAAAATCTCAGCCTTTCAAGCTCTGGGGAATTCAGGAAAAGAAAGGCAAAGGAAAGAGGGAACAGAGGAGGAGACGCAGAAGAGTAGACCCACAGAAGTGAATCCAGACCACCCTCTAAGGGCATAGCTCCAGTTTCCATTCCAGCTCCACAGAAGCCACCATAGAAAACTTGAGCAGGAAATTAGTATCCATTTTAAATTATAAAAAGGTTCTAAAAGCTGCAATAAAGTATTTTAGCTCCATTGAGCCAAATGGATTTCTGGCCTCTCAAAGCAACCACACTTATTTCATATCCCTGTACTCAGAAAATGGCAAATCACCTCCTAAATGAATAACTGCTGAGAAGGACCACAAATACAGTAATATATTGACTTGCAGGCTTTGAACTTCCAAAAGAGGGAGCTGTATTTATAATCCAGACACCTCTGTAAGAAGGCAATACTCATCCAGGTGACTCAGAATTTTTCATCTTATACATCAGCTCAAAAAATCATCAGAAGAATGTGTGGCATAAGAAAATGACAATGTATGATGGAGGAAAAGTTGTTAAAATTTGGGATGCCACACGGGCCCTCTACCATAATGTGTCGAATTATAAAATCCCTTTAAAGGTAACAATCTGAATAAAACTTCACTATTTATACCTGCTAGATAAAGTTGCTCATAATGAGAAAAATTTTTAAAGTGGGTTAATTTGGAAGCTATCTGCTTTATAGAGTAAGTTTTATAGTGATGGGAATAGGGAGAAGGTCTAAGGAGGGTCTACAGATGGAGTCTTAAGAGGGTGCTAGAACTGGGCCCTGACAAACCCTCTTTTGACACTGCAGAGGAGAATACAGGACAAAAAAGACCAATGCATTTCATTCATAATCTTTAATCACAGACAGAGAACCAGAATTTCATTAAGGACAAAATTATTCACAGTAATTTACATAGTTACAGGTTGGAGATATATAAGCACTTACAAATTATATTGCAGAAAAATCATCAGACTTTTCTGCAATATAATTGGCTTAAACAATTGACATTTATTTCTCACAGATTCGGAAGCTGGGAAGCCCAAGAACAAGGTGCCGGCAGATTCACTCCTTGGCGAGGGCTCTCTTCCCAGCTTGCAGATGGAAGCCTTCTTGCTTAAAAAAAATACTTCTATAAACTTTTAAGCAGTTCACCAAAAACCAAGAAAGACATTATATACAATGTGTGTCATAGTACTTATTAACAATGGGACCACTCTGAAGATGTTTTAGAGGTTCTTTACTAAATGCCAATACGTATCCGTAGCCCTTGGGTAACCCTAGGGATTCCCAGCTAATCAAGGGAAAAACTTGTTATTCCGCCATGATTTCTCAAATGAACAAGAAACGCAGCCCCTTCTCTCTATAAATCTGTCACACTAAAATCTGGTCAGGAAGATAAAAAGAGCCAGAACTACAGCATATGACCTTGCTTACATGTGTTAGAGTTGGCATATTTTGCCAAAACACTTATTTGTAGTTTAGTCTCTTCTCTGTGCCCATTTCCAGTTTTCCATCCTCAGAAGCTATACCATCTCAAGGCTACAAACCCCTCTCATTCTTCAAGATGCAGCTGAAACAGCACTACCCACAAGATAATCCCAGGCAGAATTAATGGCTTCTTACTATGTGTGAATGACATATTACTCACAGCCCCATTAGTGATATTATTTTAATCAGTCTTGTCTTCACTGGCTTCAGGGTTAGACTGTTCTTTATTGGTTAAGAGGACTCTGTGCACAGTAGCTACTTACCAAGTGTGTCTTAGTCAGCTAGGGCTACTACAACAAAAATACCATAAAATAGGTGGCTTAAACAATTGACATTTATTTCTCACCGATCTGGAAGCTGGGAAACCCAAGAACAAGGTGCCGGCAGATTCACTTCTTGGTGAGGGCTCTCTTCCCAGCTTGCAGATGGAAGCCTTCTTGCTGTATCCTCACATGGTGGAGAGAGAAAGCTCTTGGTGTTCCTTCCTTCTCTTATAAAGGTACTGGTCCCATTATGGGGCCCCACTGTCATGTACTCATCTAAACCTAATTATTTCCAAAAGGCTCCACACATCCAAATACCATCACATTGGGGGTTAGAACTTCAACGCAGAATTTTGGGGAGAAACAAACGTTCAGACCATAACCAAATGCTAATAAATTTAATGAAAAACACTATTTACCTTTACTAAATGCTCCCATCACTGCAACTAAATTCATTAACAAAATTTAAATAAAAACATTTTGTTTTCCACTTGTTCTAAAAGCTAGCAACCATCACACCAAGACCTTTAGTCCACCTCTCACTGGTTTCTATTTTTCACCAATGAGTCAGACAAACTGAATGCTATTTTATCGGTTTGCATCAGTATCACAGCATCCTCTGATATCAATGACCTCATCTCCAGCAGAACATTTGGTTGCTTTCTTTGTTTTTTTCCTGTACTATGAAAATTAAGTTCCCTAACTCTCTTCTTTCAGAAAGAATCTTACCAAATGTTATTCAAAAGCATGCTTCCCTGACATTATTTACGTTCACTCCCTTCAGAAAACTAATTTTTCTGCTATGGATGCTATGCAATATTTTTCTAACCCTAAATCTGATATATATTCCACTATGTCAGCTGGTCTTTCCAAATCACATACCAAAGCATTGAAGGGGAATTGAATTACACTGAGCTCCTCCTCTATGCCACGTATTAATAGATGAGGAAGAGTTCCATAAAAATTTAATGGGTGTGCTGAGTTGAAAACTATCATTTCAAAGTTTTAAACAGTTTATATCTCAAAAGAAGTAGAATTTGATTCCTACTTTGAAACATAATTTTCATTTGATTTTTAAAACCACCTGATCAGACCTCCATCCTTCTACCCACATATTTATCCATCTATCAATCCTTTATTTCATATTCTTAGAATTGACTGCAATGCCAGGGATATATGAAGTAAAATTTTATCTATGTACAATTTTAGCAAACTTTCTTTTAATTGTTGTATCTGTAGATTGACATGATGAAAGTTGTCTTGTAACGCATTTTAAAACAGAGTAGTAGTAATATAGCCACTCATTATAGCTTCTATACTTTAAGACACACGTTAGAGTTAATCAAATGTCTTCATTTGGAGACATTAGCATTAAGAAATTTATCTTACAGAAAAGGTAAAACAACCACACCTCCTAGCTTCTTTAGTGTGCTGTTTTGGCTCCTACTGGAAAACAGACATTAGCATGCGCAGCTGAGCCACTTCAGTGGGATGCAGGCAAAATAGCTTCCTGAAAACACCAAAAGATGAAAGGAACAGCCACAGGTAAAAGAAAAGGAAAATAACTAACTTTCTTTAAGAGCTGGGAACCTCAAATTGGCATGGCTTTAATCTTTTTTAATCTTTAGTGAATCTAATCTCATTATCACTCACACATAAACAAAAAAATACATGAGGAAGTACACAAGTATTGCTGTTGTCAGAACATAGCACATGTCTCCAAAGGTTGTAGTGAGGAGTTCATGAACAAGACATAGGGTACTTAGCACAATGCCTGAGCACATGGTACATGCTCAGTAAATAGCACTTTCTATTAACATGTTCTGTTCTTTATTTTAGACAAGGAAACTGAGGCTCAGGTGGCTAGGTAGCTTTCCTCCGTACCAGCTCTCTCAAGGTAGAGTTGACAGTCAGCTTAGGTCTTTCTGGGTTCAAAGCCTGTGACCAGAAAACTCTTCCAGTGTCAATTCCTGAAAGTACTCCAGTTTTACTCCCTTCAAAACAGTGAACATGGGAAAGCTAAGTAGGCATATGCCTTAATTCTCTTAAAGGTAAAGAAATGAATTTGGAAATGCCATGCAGCCTTCTCTGCCATGATAGTCAGTTAAATACATATATATCAAGCTAAAAACTAGACGCCCTTTAAAATGATAATAGTGGATGAACAAATTGCTTTGAAAAGGCTGTACCTTTAGTATAAAAGGCAATCACTCCTTTGTCTTTAACATCATTTGGAATTGTACACTCCCTCGAATGTCAATGCTAAGCCTGGCTCCTTGGTTAGAAAAGCATAGGCTGTGAAATCCAAACATTCTTCAAGAACAATCAGTATCTGTTTACTGTAGGTCCCAATCCTTGCCATCCTCCATCTCTTTTCTCCCTTCTCTTCACAAGGGAGGTCCATTTGATCTCCTTGAGCCTCAGAACCCCAGGATTCTTACCATCACCACCTCCTCAGTTTCAACCTCCCTGCATGACTTTTTGTCAGTCAGGTCCCTTGGCCAGTTTCACACTGAGCACAAACCTAGTTAACTCTTCCTCCGTCTGGTGAGCACCATTTGAGCTAGGAAGATTGACCCTTCTTTCTGACCTTAATGAACTGTAAGGAAATAAAGCCTACAAGCTGAGACTCAACATACTTCTGTGAGCTCTGCATCCAGTTCCTTGAAAAGCGTAAGAATTCCTTACTTTAGGCCAGTGTGTTGCCAGTATATCTGAGAGGGAGATTTACTGAGGACACTGGTTAAACTGCACATCTACGGAATGCACAGAATTCAGAAAAGGGGATTAGGAAACTGTATTGCAGAAACACATCACAGGTGATGCTTATGATCACCCAAGCTTGGAATGCATGGCTTTAGGCCATTAGTGATAACTCTATATATACCTGAGGTAATTTAACTAAACATCACATTGATTTATTTTAAATAATTATTTTGTCAAATATAATTTACAATTTCAGCTAAATTTTCGCTACCAGGATTTCAAAAATCACAACCACATTTTTAAATCCTAAGTTTCTCTTTTTAATGACATTCATGTAAACCTCCAATATGGATTTTACATTTAAACAAGAAGGTTGGTAATGTGGCAAGTTTGGTATTATTTTAGGTCACAGGACAAGGATAGGCTGTTATCAACAGGCTCCACATAATTTCCTGTGTTCCTCAAACATCTCCCAGCTACAGACCTGATATGATTTAAAATTAGCCTGAGCAATTTGACAGGATCACAACACCTGCCTTGGAGCTATAACTCCACATTTCTCTTGTGAAATTTAATATGCCTGGTAATGTGCTAAGTCTGAACATTTATACCTAATAAAGATACAGTAACAAACAATAAGAGGCTATCAAAATCACTATGAGAACCTAGAACCTATAAAACAAATTCAAGGTTTATGAAGAAGTATTACAAAAACTTTCTTTTATTATTGACCTTAAAAATGTATTTAAGTAGTTCTTTATACATTTTTATAATTTTTCCCATTCGACTGATGCAATTTAGAAAGCATTAAAAACAGGAGCTGACATTTAATACCTACATAGTCATTTTGGGGTGTATGAGATTAAACCAGATAAAATATGGACTACTAGATGTGTGCTTAGGTTTCTTCTAGTGCTAAACAAACATGCATTGACTGAATAAATGAATAGTAATATAGCCACAGAGAACAGCAATTACCATTAATGATTAAAATTACCATTATTTACAATACTAAACATGACATTTAAATAGCATCATGAAGTTTTAAAGCTGCAAGAAGTCTAGACTCTTAAAATATGAAACCTATGTTGCAGATTTGCATTATTTACCATTTTTGCCTATTTCTCAAATAGTCTTCATGCCCCCAGTAATTTACTCTCCTGTGTTTTCTCCAGTATCTTTTGTCACTTATTTTTTGGTGAGGGTCTTATTTGTAGTCACATTCTTTCCCTCTGACATTCTCTTTTAATTTTTATTTCAATAGGTTTTGGGAAGCAGGTGAAGTTCTTTAGTGGTGATTTCTGAGATTTTGGTGTACCCATCAACAGACCAGTGTACACTATACCCAATATGTAGTCTTTTTTTCTCGCTCTGTTGCCAGGATAGAGGGTAGTGGTGTGATCTTGGTTCACTACAACCTCCGCCTCCCAGGTTCAAGCAATTCTCCTACCTCAGTCTCCCAAGTAGCTAGGACTACAGGTGTGCACCACCACACCCAGGTAATTTTTGTATTTTTAGTAGAAACAGGGTTTTACCATGTTGGCCAGGATGGTCTCAATCTCTTGACCTCATGATCCGCCCACCCCAGCTCCCAACATGCTGGGATTACAGGCATGAGCCACCGCACTGAGCCAATGTGTAAAGTCTTCTGTCCGTCACCCACCTCACACCCTTCCCTCTCCCAAGTTCCCAAAGTTCATTATATCTTTTTTATACCTTTTTGTTCTCATAGCTTAGCTCCCACTTGTAAGTGAGAATGTATGATACTTGGTTTTCAATTCCTGAGTAACTACTCCACTTAGAATAATGGCCTCCACCCAAGTTGCTTCAAAAGACATTATTTCACACCTTTTTATGGCTGAGTAGTATTCCACAGTGTATGTATACCACATTATTTTTATCCACTCGTTGGTTGATGGGTACTTAGGTTGCTTCTATATCTTTGCAATTGAGAATTGTGATGCTATAAATGTGTGCGCATTTATCGTTTTCATCTAATGACTTCTTTTCCATTGGGCAGATACCCAGGAGTGGGATTGCTGGATTGAACGGTAATTATACTTTTAGTTTTTAAAGAAATCTCCATACTGTTTTTCACAGTGGTTGTATTATACTAATTTATATTCTCACCAGCAGTGTAAAAGTGTGCCCTTTTACCACATCCCTGCCAATATCTATTGTTTTTGGCTTTTTAATTATGGCCATTATTACAGGAGTAAGGTAGTATCTCATTGTGGTTTTAGATTGCGTTTCCCTCATGATTAGTGATTTTGAGCATTTTTTCCTATGTTGGTTGGTTGGTTGTATATCTTCTTTTGAGAATTGTCTATTCATGTCCTTTACCCACTTTTAGATGCAACCTTCTCTTTAAAAGAGAAGTGAATAAAAGAAAAATGCACCATATATATTTACCTATGTAATTACCATTTCTAGTTCTTTACATGACTTTGTGTAGATTCATCATTTGACTTGGTATGATTTTCCTTGTGCCTGCATAAGTTCTTCTAGCATTTCTTCTTGCTCATATTGACCAGTGATGACTTTTTTTGTAAGCCTGAAAAAAGTCTTAATTTCACATTTGTTTTTGAAAAAAAACATTTTGCTGAATTTAGACTTCTAAGTTTACATTTTTTTCTTCAGTCTTTTAAAGATTTGTTTTACTGTCTTTGAAATAAGAGAAATCTGCTATCATCCTTATTTTTGTTCCTCTGCATGCAGTATACAGTTTTTTCTCAAGATGCTTTTTAATATTCTCCCTATTAATGGTTTTTAGCAAATTTAATTATGGCATGCCTCAATGTAGTGTCTTCAGATTTCTTTGTTCATAGTTCAAGTTTGAGTTTCTTATGCTTGTGGGTATACAATGTGCATCAAATTTGAAATATTTTTATTATTTCTTCAAATATTTTGTCTGTTCCTGTCCTGCACGAACTTAATTATATGTCTATTAGATCATTTAAAATTGTTTCACAGCTAACTGATGCTCTATTCATTTTTAAAACCTATTTTCAGAATAGTCCTGGCAGATGATTACACTAAAAACTCAGACTTCCCTACTGTATGACATATTTATGTAGCAAAACTGTGCTTGTAATCCTAAAATTTATAAAAATGAAAATTTTTTTTTAATTGAGATAGCTTCTAATGCTTTGTCTTCAAATTCACAATTTTTTTTCTGTGATGTGAATCTGCTATTAATCCCATATAGTATTTTTCATATCAAATATTATGGTTTTCATATCTAGATATTCAATTTGGGTCAATTGACAATGTTGGAATAGAAAAATGACTGAGAATTCTTAAGAATTAAAAAACCATGACTTTTTAGATAGAAACACGATACATAATCATTGATAGAATAAATAAACCTAAGTCCATGGAAGAAAATATTTGCAACCAGATATCATTATCATTCAGCTCTAGGTATTTTGTAATTCCCTTTTTGTTTTCCTAGGGCATTAGATAAGTAAATTTTTTATGCTGATGGGTTTTTACCTATCCCTTTTAACCACAAAAATAAAAATAAAACTTAGAAAAATACTGGGGAAAAATAAGTTAAAATATTACTTCTGGAAGTTTAATTTTTGTTTTGTTTTTTTTTGTATTTGCAAAGGTATCTGCAATAAGCAATATATAACTAGTTAGACAAAAAGCAGGCGAGAAAATATGCCATCAACAACAACAAAAAAAAATGAGGATTGATGAAGAAAAATCATGACAGAGTTCCACAGTACCCAAACTTTGAAGTACTGTTTTTCCCATTCAGGAATATCTGCCATATCTGAGGTCCTGCTGTGTGAACAGAGGATTTCTGATTAAGGCTAAGCTTCCTTTTAAAAAGTTAATTGATACTTTAATTATCTTAATGATGACAAAGCCTTTAATTATCCTCTAATTATCTGAGTTATTTAAGCCATTCCACTTAAAGAAATATGTAATAACAATTAGATTTCAAAACTAAGTGATAATAAAATGATAATTTTTATATTAAGAAGTTGAATTTTAGAAGTAAAAACATATTCAAATAAATTTTATTTTACAAGCGTCAAGCCTATATTCCACACTAGGCCAAATAACCCAGTATTAATAGTGTAATCAGGATTATGAAACTAAAATTGGCCTCTAGGTAATAGGACAGTGAAAAATGGGACTATACATTTTCTGTGCAGGTGAACATTTTTCTCCTTCTTCAGTCAAGTGATTGACTTCAAGAGTATCTCTGAATTTTTTTTTCATTAATAACTTCAGTTAAATAAATTTTGGCCTGAGGTTGTCTTCTGAAACAACTGAATCTTTGCTGTTTATGACACATTGCCAATAATGTTCCACATCTTCTTGTCCTTCCTGTGGCAATGCCCCCATACTAAATTAACTGCAACCTTGGAGGTAGATAATATGATTAGGCTAAGACAATTGGAACATCCCACTTACTCAGCATTGTGATTGGCTGAGGGATAGAGATACTCCCTGAGTCAGGCTGCCCAGGGACACCAAGACTCAATTCCAGGTGAGACAATTTCTCTGTCCACTGGACAGGGTGCTGTGATGATATGTATCTAATGCTGACATTAGCCACTATGTGAAGCCTGGAAGTGGGGCTATCCCAGTGCCTAGCAGAGTCCACATTTAGATCCTGGTGGTATTCTTCAAACTCTAAGTTGATTTGCACCCAAGGATAGATCTAGCCTTATACCACTGTTTCTTAAACTTGACTATGGAAGCATCAGATGCTGGAGGGCTTGTTAATGCACACTCTGTTGAGCCCACAGCCAGAATCTCTGACGTGATGAGTATGAAACTGAGAATTCACATTCTTTTTTTTCAAATTTTAAAATACAGTATTTATTAACTCGTTCCCTATATGTATTGTTCTGTTTATCTTCTTTTTTTTTAATTGCATTTTAGGTTTTGGGGTACATGTGAAGAACATACAATATTGTTGCATAGGTACACACGTGGCAGTGTAATTTGTTGCCTTCCTCCCCTTCACCTATATCTGGCATTTCTCCCCATGCTATCTCC
>CAUYQU010051224.1:0-27207 GCA_963574635.1 Cheracebus regulus | reverse complement strand
TTTTTTTCAATATTATATCATACTTATTCTAAAAGTGATCACATAATAGGAAATAAATTACTTTTTAGTAATTGCATAAGCATTTCACAGATTTAAATGAAATCCTGAGCAACAGAGCAAGATTCTCATTCTCTCTCCCGCTTTCTCGTTCTTTTTTCTCTTTTACTGTACTTCTTTCTTTCTCTAAAAAAAAAAAAAGATTTCTGGGGTTGAAATTATTATTAATTTATATGTCTGTATTAAAATATGTCATGTACCCCATAAATATATACACTTACTATATACCCATAAAGATTGAAAATAAAAAAATTCAGGGGTTTACAGTCTCAAACATATGTTTGAGACCGTAAACATATCTAGCCAGAATGCACCATCCTAGGCCTCAAAGGTCCTATTTCCTTATTATTATCCTGACTTTTGAGTTGGAGATCTGCAAGAGTTACTAATAATTTAGTATCCCTTCTAATACTTGCATGTTTAATATGAAATATTTTGCCTTACTTTAAGACTATCCTGTCCTTCAGCTATGGAAGTTGAGTGTCCCCTTAAACACTGCTTCTAGAGCTGTTGCATATGCTAGTGCATTCCTAAAATCTATATTCCACCCTTATTGACCACAGGTCAGAGTCTTAGTAATTGTGATACTATAGCATGCCAGCATTTATTACTGCTTCATCAGTGACATGGGTCCCTCATTAATATCTGCTCAGAAAGTAGTCTAGGCCCGGTGGCTCATGGCTGTAAACTCAGCACTTTGGGATTTGTGATGGACAGATAACCTGAGGTCAGGAGTTTGAGATGAGCCTGGTCAACATTGTAAAACTCTGTCTCTAATAAATATTACAAAAATGAGCCAGGCATCGTGGTGGATACCGGTAATACCAGCTTTTTGGGAGACTGAGGCAGGAGAATCGCTTGAACCCAGGACATGGACTTTGCAGTGAGCTGAGATCGCACCACTGCACTCTAGCCTGGGAGACAGAGTGAGACTTTGTCTCGGAAAAAAAAAATCTGCTCAAAAAGTAATCCAATTCTGCTAAATCTGTGCATGGGTGCTACTTCCTAGGAATATTTCCAGTTTTAAGATATATTTCCCCAGCAAGAGACTGAAGTAAGTTTTTATGTTCCAATCTAGTAGACATTTGTAAGGTAAGAGGTGAGTGGAAAAGTGGTAAGAGTTTGATGAAAGCCAATGTAGTGTGCTTTGTTTAGCAATTTACAACTCTAATCAATTGAGATATTTGAACTTGGATTTTCTAGTCACTTGCAGCCAAATGTAATCTTAACTAATAGAATCTGTTGTTTGCTATCAAGAGCTCTGACTGCTCAGGTACATTTATTGAGGGTTTGTTTTTTTTTGTGACAAGCACTGAGCTAAGATTTTTATACACATTCCTATTTGATCCTTTAATAGTTTAATGCAAGTGCTGTTATCGGCCTTTTACAGAATATAAATTTGAAGCTCAGAAGATTGCCTAAGTTTCCTAAGGTTACACATTTGTTAGGTGACACTACCACATCTTGAATTCATATCCATCTGATTAAAAAATTCATACCTTTAATACTATGGCATGTGGTATGTGATTCTACATCAAAAATTCATGCCTTTATTGAGATGACATTTGTATTGCTCGAGCTTAGATTCTTTGCTTACATACAATGCCATTTTCTATTGTACCTCTCTCTTCTGAAAGCTTATCAAATACTAGATTGTTGATTGTAAAAATTATATCCCCTAACTCATCACTGTTATTCTACTGGCAAACTAATTTTTTGGTTTATTTTTTATTGTTGTTATTATCTAAATATAAGCATGCTTTAAATTGTGTCTTCTAACTACTATCTAGAATAAAATACAAAATTTCCTACATGGTCTTTCTATGTGATATATAATAAAATGATCACCTCATCTCTCTTGCAGAATATTTATTAGCACAAACATTATTTGAAGCTTTATGTACTTTTGAATCATATTGAATACATTTTAATTTTTAACCTTTTTTATACTAAATCCCATTTAGCTTTCTCAATTCTGAGTGTATCATGTTTTAGACCTGAGTGGAGAATCTTGCTGTTAACACTATTTTACATTATAAACATTAATTAGTAATTTTAGCTCTGTCAATCTCTCTTTCAATCTTTAATCTATCAAATTTATTCTAGAAGCCATCCTAATAGACACAACCTAATATCTTTAAGTGACCTCTGTTATCTTTTTACAAAATGCTTCCTATTCTTTGAAAAAAACAACAGCCACATTGGTTTGATGGCTATTTTGCATGCTGACCCTTGTCTTTCAAAAAACACACACATATATTTTGGGAGGAAATACTTAATTTTGACCATTGGTTTGATACAATTCAGTGGGGCAGAAATATTAGTAATTTAGTATCACTTGTCCATCTAAAAGAAAGTGATATTTTTCAAGAGGGTAAAAAAAATTTCTAGATCTATTTCTAAAGGTATGAAAGAGCAAACTCAAAGCCCTAAGTTGAGACTGATTCAAGAGGCTGGCATCTAAAGCCAAAGTGATTACTTTTTATTGGAACGGCATAAACTGAAATAGTTAATCACTGAAAAACATCAGCTTTTTGGAGCAAGCCTTTTCTTTGAATGCTCTCAATACTTAGAGACTTGATATATCCTTTAACCTAATTTAAGAAGAATACAGAAAAATGTCTCAGATGTGAAAGGGATAATGAAGAGAGGCTTTTTGGAGCCAAGAGAGGTGTAATAGCTAGATATATCTTACTGTTGTCAGACACTTTACCTATTTCTGGGATTAACAAAAAAGGTTGATTTCAAGAAGCAAAGCAACTGTTCTCTGTTTCCAGTTATCCTGCTGCTTTGTATTTTAGGAACATATTTGTTTTACCCATTCAGCCCTACTCAGGCTGTTTTCCTAGATTTAAGTGGTATACAGAAATTTCTTCCCAGGTCTGTATGCTGCTAGTCTTTTTACAAATTACATTTTAATGATATAGAATCATTTATAAGGTGCTTGGGTTAAACTTAAAGACTTAAGACTTGGTTACTAGGAATTCTTCAAGCCATCACTAGTGTCTACCAAAGGCTGGCAGGCTCTTAAGTACATAAAGTCCTGAGAAACCATTTTAGCAAAGGTTTGAATTTGGAACTTGATACTAACACTTTTTTAAAACAAAATACACATTTGATATTACCTCAGACTAGGCAATATCTTGGAACTCTAATAATCAAATAAATTGGAAGTGGTCAGGATGCTGTGTTTCAAAAAAATTGTTTATTGTTACATACAGAAGTCCCAAGACACCATTACACATCAGGATATAGTTCCTAGCAGTCCTTGTTGAATTGCTCTTCGTCAAGATTCTGCTCCTGGAGAGACTGAAACTGGAGAGTTTTCTGCAAGCCAGATGAAAAGAAAATATGTTTTTGCTTTTTGTCATTTGACACACCAACCTTGCTCTTCATTTTAGATCTTCTTTCTTGCTTGTATTGTTTCAATTCTCTGTGGTATTCTTATCTTGCATTTAAAATTCCCAGCTGCAGACCAGTTTTCAGGAGAAAGCTGAACTCTGTGTCTCTGACTTTCCAATTTCCTTTTATTTCCCTTACAGATATCATTTGTGGTGGGGACAAGGGCATTTTTTAATAGCATTCATTAAAGTGGATTACTTTCTAGATGACAATTTAAATAAAATTATTTCATTTACATGAATACCTAGTTTCGTTGCTGAAATATGAATATGAATAGAACAGTGCTTTATCAAAGAAGGTGAATGCCCTATAATACAGAATGGTGAAATTCTATTGTAATGCTGTCTTTCATTTAAAGTCTGGGAGTAGTGATCTTAAAAGTAAAAACAGGTTGAGTGAAGCTAATCTGCCTAAGTGGCATGTTGGATAGTAGATGAAGCTATCTAGCTGCACGTTTTCTAATGTTGACGACAAAAAGTTTTCTTTTAGTGTGATACATGCTTTTTTCTTGTAAGTGAGAGTCTGAGATCTTATTTGTGAAGATTAAGACAATTATTTTGCCTAGTACTTTGTGAGTATCTTTTACTGACATTTAGCTTTTCCTATATTTATGTCATTGGTATCCAAACCAAACAATTTTGAAGTTTATAGCGTCTATACATGTTTTCTTTATTTTAAACTCTCTCTACACCTGGAAAGGTGGTATTTAAATCATAGGTATTAATAAATTTGTTTGTTGTTTGAGTATACATTTTCTGTTTCTAGGAAAAATGTATTTTCTTTCCTAAATGCTGCTGCTTCTGGATTAAATGTCCCTATATTCATATACTTTTGACATTGAGTATTCTATAAAATTCTTATATTTCAGAACAAACTAGTATTTTTTCTAATAGAATAAGATCAATTGTCTAATGTCTAGACTCTGTAATTTACCCCCAAATTGAGTAATCCTTTATTGTCCTTTGCTGTGGAAATATCTGTTGAAAATAATATCGGTGATCTATAAAGTGTAAGTTGAGAGGGATTTGGCTAGGATAACAAAATTTCATCCTTTTAAATAATATTATAAATATCACACACATCATTTAGCCTTAGAATCTTTTAATTGATTTAATTCTGTATCTGAGGACCATTTTAGATTTTGTGCTGATTTTTCTAATGAACAGTCATGTACTCTTAAACTTTGACTTAAAATGTAACTTAGCGTTATCCCTAAATCTAAAGTAACCTCATAGTCCTAAGTACATAATTAATTTTCAGCTTATAAGACACAATCTGTAGGATTGTCTCTTCTGAGACTTCATCAACTTTCATCAGATAAACAGAACACTTGATTTACAACACAAAATAGTAATTCCATCATGTAGCTATCTAACAAGAATGATCACCACCATATACGACAAAATGGACTCTAGATTTGGTTAAATACACAGGGCATAATGATTACCTAGAAATGTAATCTTTATTAAGATTACTTCAAAATAATGCTTGGATAGTGTCAATGAAATCAAGTCTGTGTAAAGCAGGCTTTGTCACAAATCGGAATAGTATATTGATCCCAAAGCCTGCATATTATGTTTTTTATTATATTTGAATAATCTATACATACAATATGATCATTCAAAGAGCAACATTTAGTTTTAGTCTACACAAGAAATTATTTTCTGCAAGTGTGTTACCCTTCCAGCCACTCGTTTTCTGAATAGTGGCTGACTTTTTCATCCCCAGCATTCATCTTAAGCACTCATTTTACCCCACTCCCTTGAATTTCTGTAAAAATAAAGCCAAATAAACTACTTGCTTTTTATTTCTATATTTGGGATCTAAGTTAAATGCTCACAAAATAAAGGTAACTGACTTGCTAGCTGTTTTAGAATATGGAAGAGAAAAAAACCTCAAATCCATTTCTATTAATATTTCCCGAGGCACAATTAGTTTTGGGAATTTCTTACAGTGTCATGCCACGCCCAGGATCTGTATTTTTTTTTTATAAATGTGCTTTAAGTTCTGGGGTACATGTGCAGATCTTACAGGATTGTTGCATAGGTACACACATGCCATGGTGGTTTGCTGTCTCCATCCCCCTATCACCTACATCAGGCATTTCTCCCAGAGTTATCCCTCACCAACCTCCCTGCTTCCTGCTGTCCCTCCCCTACCCACCCTGCCCCACCCAGCAACAGACCCCAGTGTTTGATGTTCCTCTCTCTGTGCCCATGTATTCTCATTGTTCAAAACCCGCCTATGAGTGAGAACATGCGGTGTTTGGTTTTCTGTTCTTGTGTCAGTTTGCTGAGAATGATGGTTTCCAGATTCATCCATGTCCCTACAAAGGACAGGAACTCATCGTTTTTTATGGCTGCATAGTATTCCATGGTGTATATGTGGCACATTTTCTTTGTCCAGTCTATCATCCATGGGCATTTGGGTTGGTTCCAAGTCTTTGCTATTGTAAACAGTGCCGCAGTGAACATACGTGTGCATGTGTCTTTATAATAGAACTAAAATCCTTTGAATATATACTTTTAAGA
This sequence comes from Cheracebus regulus, assembly GCA_963574635.1. Taxonomy (NCBI): domain Eukaryota; kingdom Metazoa; phylum Chordata; class Mammalia; order Primates; family Pitheciidae; genus Cheracebus; species Cheracebus regulus. The sequence continues at coordinate 21,217 of CAUYQU010051224.1, read as the reverse complement.
ACAGCATAGGTGAGAGTCTGCAGGAAAGGGGAATAATGTAAGCAAAATTGTGTTGTTACCAAAGGAATCATGAGTCACTATTTAATAATCTGTTTTTGAGATTTAAGTTTGTGTTGACTTTAATATGAGCTATAATATATAAATTGAGCAATAGAATATAATTAGTCAAGTCTGGTGGAAGCCAAACCTTTTCACACCTGGAATTGGCTTACATGTAATAGATTCCTTCTACTGAAGTTAAGATGACTCCTGCTAAAGAAACATGCTTCCAGAACAAAAACAGCCACCTCTAAAAATAGAATCTACATGCATAAAGGTCAAAAGATGTACATTTCTAATTGTTTTCTTATGTTTGAAGATTGTTCTAAAGCCTTATGTGTTCCAGTAACATCTAGATTTCTCAGCATGCGTGAGAATCTTGAATATTATTAAACAGCAAGAACTTACGAAAAAGGAGACAGTATCTCTCAAGACAAATAGTAAAGAGTACAACAATCTCTGCTTTTCCTAATAAAACTACTTTATACATGTTAAAGAAATTTGTATGCCTTTTCTACAATTGAAAACAAAAGTATGCTCAGTCTCTCCTATCTCCACTGCCTACCTCAACACACATACAGAGGACAATCCTGCTGTGTATAAGAAGGAAAATATGAAGGATGACAGAATCCTTAGTTGTTATTTAAATTTTATACCTCACAAAATCTAGTAAAATTCTCTCTAGGTCAGTCTTAGTACAGACATTACTTGATCACCACAGCATGCAGAACATTTTATGGTCAATCAAATATCTTAAAATGTTGATGAACAAATGGTTTCTATCTCAACTACAGAAACAGAGGAACCATTGCTTTGGAAGAGAAAGAAGATAGGTTAGGAAAAGGTCATAGATCCTGCACAGTCATATTATAATTGCAAGATTTATGACTTAGGAATAGTCAATAAAATTTGCTCTGTGTTGGAGTCAATTAGATACCATACCAGGCAGTAAAGTTGTATGTAAATAAGAAAAAGATCCAAAATGTTAAAGCAGAAAAAATAAAATAACAGTGAAATAAATAAGAGAGACACAAGAAAGCACACTGAAAAACTAGAGAAAGAAAAATGGAATAAGTTTCAAACAAATAAAACATAATAAATATTCACTAATTCAATGAATGTTGAATTCCAAAATCTTCAGGAGTATTTCTTTCATGTATAGCATGAATTATATCTCTGGTCCTTGGGCCAGTTATTGAAGGGATGAAACCACATCGACTCATGAAATAGCAGCTTTAAGGACCAATGGGTCTTTCTCAACTTATCCAGCCAGGAGTCTCTCCCTATGATGGGATCATGAAGGCAGATATGATTCCAGGCATACATGAAATTAATTAACAAGTTATTTAACTTGAGCTATGTTATAATGACTGATTAGTATAAAATGCTTTATCTATATGTATATTAATGAAACAGTGACATTAAACATGACTATTTTCTACTTTATACACCTCCCACTCTTCATTTTTGACATCTTTAAGCTATCTTCTAAAGATTCATTTCATTCCCTTACTGTCAACACCAAAGAATTGCCCTTTTGATAGACTTCATATATTAAACTTTCTGAATTTTGCTCTTTATACATTGTAATCTCATGTTCCATCCTTAAAGTTCTTTGGAGAAATCTAATTATTAAATCAATGAGAGTATATATTCCTTACCTTACAAAGTGTGTTTTCTCTAGAAAATGTAAAATTAGGATGTGAAAATTAGATTGTTTAATAAACTATTAAAATCCACTGAACATGTATGTTAAGCAGTAGGGCTCTGTGTAAGCCATCAAGTCATACTACATAATAAGCTTCCTCTATAAGACTTATTCTGCTTATCTCGCCTAAAATAGGATTACATTCTTCTTACTAAAATCACTCCATGTGAACTATTTTTAAAGTATATCTTGAAAATAAGAATCTATTGCCTAATTATCATGAATTAGGATTATTTATATACCATGAACCCATAATGTAATAAAATGTATCATGATTATTTTCTAAATGTTTTATGCCTCAAATTTTTAATAAAATTTGTATCCCAGGAATGCTAAGATTTTAAAAGTAGGCTACAAGCAGACTACTGAAACCCTGGGAAATAGTATGGCACGTAGGTAGTAACATTTCATGAGGGAACTAGGAAAAGAGAGGGAAATTTCAATAAACTAAAACACTAAATTCCTGAATGTCCTACCACACATATTCAAAAACATTATAAAAACTTGTTTCAGCATTAAAATGTGGCTTTAATTTGTCATTTCTAACTTTTCACCCCATGCTTTCTTCACTCTACTCCCTTGCAATCAGTTGATGTTATTGGATATTTTCAACTTTAAAATAGAAATGCAGTTTGGAAATAAAATAATGATGAAAGACTCTACAAACACTGCAGAGTCAACCTAGGAACCAAAATTAAATTGAGTTTTTCTACATATTGCCACTAAAAAATTACTATCAGAACTTTTAAAAAATTGCGGAAGATGTACAATGAAAAATGGAATCCGCACTTTTGGGAAAATATATTAGCTCTCTGTAATGAGCAAGCTGAGTCCCCAAACCAAACTATATCCTTGATTCTTTAGAGGAATGCCTGAATGTCTGAAATGGAGAAATATATAAATTCAGGAGAAAAAGGTATGTTCTCATTTTAGCATTTTCCCACTGAGTACAATTTATATACATATTTGTTGATTTATGGTTGTAAGTCTACGTATTTTTTCTACCTAAAAATAAGTAAATAAAAATATTAAACACCTGAATGACTGGCACACTATGCAGATATAGCCTACATATAATAAGTTATTTACTCATATTTCGCTAATCCATGTGTTTCTTTATTATTACTAAAAGAAAGTATGTGCTTTTTATATATTTCATCAGGTTAGAACTCTTTAATGTATTTTAGAGAATATCCTAACCTGCAATATTTAGAAATAAAGGGAAATACACAGTGAAATACAATTTCCTATGTTATTGTTTAGTAAGAAAAAAGTTATAGTGAACTAGGTAAACATAAACAGTAATTGATGTAGAGGTATAGGCAAGACAAATAAAAAATCCTTAAGAACATTATGGGGAGAGAAAAAAGAGAACAATCCAGTCCTGGTGTCATACTTTTAGCAGGAAAAATGAAAAAGTGATCTCTGCTTCATTGGTACTGATTATCTCTATTACTTGTAATGGATTTGTGCCTCCTCCAAAATTACTAAAAAAATACATAGGGATTTAGAAGTGATTCATTGAGGGGGCATAGATCAGAGAACAAATGAAAGGGTAAACTTCATTTATTCTTTTGTCCTCTTATCTTTCAGTGCACCTACTTGTCCAACTATCCACCTTACAGGTTTTCACCTGGGAATGTTTCCCAAGTTTTTTCCTATGAGGGCAATAATCATGAACTTTTTTATTATCATTTATTTCCCTGACATATACCTAACTCTTAACTGTGAGGCTTTCATGGTGCTAAGAGATTTAAACCTAAGTCTGAGCAAGATTGATGTCTAAGCAGGTTTTAAACAGAAATTCAAGAGGTATTTCAACAATCCTAATGTTAGAATGTCAAATGTGATTGCAAAGATAACAAGCATTAGCTGTTGGACCTAGAGATGAAATCATCCTGGATTAGTATTCACACTAAAACCAATGACAAGTTTTCTCAAAGAGGAGGAAGGAAGAGAAGAAACAAAGAGTATAAGACCACATGAAGACAGAGACAGAGATTAACGTGATGTTGCCATATGCCAAAGAACACTTAGAACCACCGGAGGCTAGAAGAGGCAGAAATAATTATCCCTTAGAGCCTTTGAAGAAAGAGAAAAGCTCTCAATAATTTAATTTTATATTTATGGGCCCCAGAACTATGGGAGAACATGTTTTTGTTATTTTAAGCAGCAATTTTATCATAATTCATTAGAAATCTCTAGAATGCTAATATAAAGGCCTACCTCTCTTATACAATAACAACTAGAAAACATTTCTCACATTCTTAAATGAGAGGGTATCTGTCATTGTGCTTGGATAGCCATCAACTAAAGTCTATCCTAGATGGTGTATTTCTAGTGTTTCATGCAAGGCATAATTATGGCCTAAACATAGATCCTGAAAGTGGAAATGGAGATAACTGATCAATATTTAGGAGGCAGAAGTAATAGGATTTAGTGAACGTTCAGATGCCAGTGGTTAAGGAAGATGAAGAGACTAAGGATGACTGTCAGATATCTGCATTCATGAAAATCAGATATACAGCATATGCAAATTATGTCTATCACTCAGTATGTCAGTAATTAATTAATGTTAAAATAAAAGAAATTATGTGGCAATGATAGAATTTCATACCCATAAAATATTAAATTTGGAGAATATTTAAGGAAAATAATAATGGCTATGCTTTGAGCCATTTGGTTGAACAGTTGCATTCTTTTCATGTCACCTTAGAGTTATATAATCATATTTTACTTTATCTCTGCAGCAATGATCTGAGTACAGATATTTTATTTTATCTTTGAAAATCCCATTGTATTTTATCATTTTTGTGGCTGAGAATTAAGAATTCATTTCTCTCATTAATATAATAAAAGTTATTCCTCTTCACTGAGTCACCTTTGCTTCTATCTCATTCCCATGCATTAACGCACAAGAGAACACTTCTAAACAATGTTCCATATCTAACCCTTGTTTCAGAACATTCACATATGCACACTACAGATGTAAAACACAGGTTCCTTGTTTCAGGCATTAATGCCAGCCTTAAAATCAAGTGAAAACAAGTTTAAAATTAGAGTCCTATTTAAAAGTCCAGATAAAATCTAGCTAATAATTACAGGATGGCATTAGTTTGCTAAGCTCGTCCAGAATCCTGCTGGTGTAGCATATGAATGAAGGGTGACTCCCCAAGAAAGTGCTTAATGGCTGTGATTCTCCTACCTGATCAAGTTATTAAACAACAAAAAAAAGGTGATGTGAAGTATTACAATGCAAGCTGGGAAAAACAAAACAAAGTCAGACACTTTCCTCAGAGAATCAATTTGATGGAAAGCTGTTCTACTTTGTCCCATAATGATTCTTAAGTCCCATGAGTCTATGCTTGTCCTGCTCTCCTAATACATATTCTTCTCACATCTCAATTTTTTTTCCTTCAGATATTTACCAGTGCCTCCCCAAGGTAAAATTAGGTGCATTTCCCACTTACTAAACCCTAAAAAAATCACTTGCCATTTTCATTTTATTATCATCAGTGTTATTGTCATTTCTTCTAAGTGGAAGTGTCTGTATGGCAAGGGATCCATTTCACTCCTGTATTTCAAATTCCTACCATAATACCTCATATTTATTGGCCATTCAATAAGTGTTTCCTAATCTGCCTTAAAGATAGACTCCAATCTCATTTTTTGAGATGGTCTAATTCCATTCCTTTTCAGTCATAAATCTAAATTCTTTTCCTTTTTATTCCTCTGGTTCACTCTTAATCTACTCTTAGAAACTACTCAAACTCATGATTTTTTTTCTCCTTTAGCCTCCTAAAGTCATTTATAGAAACTGTAGGCCTTCAATTTGTCTAGACAATTTCAAGTCTATATGTTTATTACCTATATAAAAAAGTAATCCTGCTTGTTAATTTTTGTCTGATATTGTATTACACAAAAATGGCTAGATAGATTTTATTAAATTTTAGATGTATTGATTTAAAATATTGACTACATAGCATGTATTAATAAAAGAAAAAATATTTGGAGGCTCTGGAGGAATTAAAGGATATATATACACACATACATACATAATCACATATATAATCATACATATACATGTAATGATACATATATACATATGTATATACTAAAAATAACTAATATAGTAATAACATATGCATATACACAATAATACATCTATACTTATATATGTACAATAATATATGTATATATTATTGTATTATTTCTCAAAACAACTGTAGGTATTTATTTATGGAGAGTTACAAGTGGACAACTCTGGATATAGTAGTTCCCACTTATCCACGGGAGATACGTTCCAAGACTCCCAGTGGATATCTGAAATTATAGATAGTACTGAACTCTATATATACTTTGCTTTTTCCTATACATAAATACTTATAATAAAGTTTCATTTAATTAAAATTAAGCTAATCTGGTTCAAATTATTACCATCAATCATAATGTTTTCTATTCATGTCTTCTACCCACAAATATGTCTTTTTCATATTATCGCAACACTTAATAGTTTTCCAGTTTGAGACTTAGCAACAAAACTAGCACAAATTTCTTTTCTTTTCTTTTTTCAGAATTTCATGGACAATATTTATTCTTACTCCAGATCTTAGGAATCTCAGCATACATTTTTTTTCTTGTCAAGAACTTTCACCTTTTCAGTTAAAGAAAAGTATTTTATGGTTTCTTTTCGACATATATGAATTGCCAGCATCACTTCTCTTACACTGCGGGGCCAAGAGTAGGTAAAATAAGGGCTGCTTACACAAGCACTGAAATACAGTGGATCTATTTGCCCAGAAGGCTACTATATGACTAAAGGTCAAAGAATATAGACAGTGTTGACACACTGAACTGAAGGAGAATTTGCATCCTGGGCAAGACAGAATGGGGTGGCATGAGATTTCATCATGCTACTCAGAACAGCATGCAATTTAAAAGTTAAGATTTATTTCTGGAATTTTCTATTTAATAATTTTGGACTGTAGTTGACTAAGGTAACTGAAACCATAAAAAGCAAAAGTGTGGATAAAAAGGAGACTATTGCAGTGTATTTTAGGGTAAGCTATGGCAGGATTTCCTTGTTACACAAAGGAAAATGATGAAACCAACTAGAGAAGCCAGCTTATTTTCACTAGTGAGATGGATGTTCTATATAGACTGAATTTCTCCATGGATTATTTTAATCCTTGGATTATCACTACCAAAAAGAGTGATAGCACAGCACCAAGTATACTGTTGATGATTATTTGCTAATGGCTAATTTATGACCTCTTTGCAGATGGGAATATTGAGTTTGAAAGATGATGAGCTACACTTCTACTATATATCCACAATATATAGATTTAATTTAAATTTAAGTCTCTCTAAATTAAGATTAAGACATCACTTTGTAGTCAATATAATTTGCAGCAGATGATTTAACATGAACTGACTCAGAAAATAAACAGAATATAACATCAGATAAAAGCATATGTAACTCAAAATTTGTTTTGAAAAAGTCAGAAACTTTTCTGATGAAGCCTTTTGTTTTGTCATCTGGGTTTTTTTTTTTTCTTTTTTTTTTTTGGTGGAATACATGCTACTTCTAATACTATATATTTTAACATGCCCTTCTCAATTTGTTTGATAGCTTCTTAAAAGTTTGTCTTGTCTAATTTCTATTAAAACCATCTCAGAGTTTTCTTTCCTATTAAATTTCAACATTATTTATTGACTGCATTGGTGTACAACTGCATTTAGCAATATTTTTAGAAATAAAAAAACCGTGATTAAAGTTTTAGAAATTACATGCTTAACCATTTGTGTCTTATTCTTGATCTTAGGGAAAAGCATTCAATATTTCACCCTAAAGTATGATGTTACCTGTGGATTGTACTTCTGTCCCTAATTTATTGAGTGTTTTCATCATAAACTAGAATTACTGGGTTTGTAAAACACTTCTTTCAGTGTGTATTGAGATGATCTTTTTTTGTCATTTCTTTTATTAATATGATATACTTAATTTGTTATTGTTAAGCAATTAAATCAACCTTGGGATATATTATAATTTTCATGTAAAATTCTTTTTATATCATTGAACATATTTTCATCAATATTAATAACATGTATAGGCCTGTAGTTTTTGTTTCTTTTCATGTCTTCATTTGGTTTTGTTATCAGAATAATCCAGAACTTATTACTTTTAAGTCTTTATGAAATACTTAAGCAGATCCAGGTTTAGGGTAAGGCCAATTAGGCACTTGACTTGGGTGCAAATTTTAAAGGATTGCCAAAATACTTAATAATCCAGATAAATAATATTTAAATGTAGTATTCTGAAATATCAAAATTAATGAAAATATGCATAATAAAATAGCAAGCTAAGATAAAGATAAATACAAATTTTGTTTTCCTTTTGCTTAATGCTCTAATATGACTCATGTAGCATTGCTCTCCTCTGCCTTGTCTACATTTCCACAAAAAGGGGTAAAGATACGAGCTTACGTCTTGTTTGTTTGCTCTTTCTAAGTGGCTAAAATTGGGTGATGCTGCAGCATAATGCCAGTTTTAAAATTCTATAATTGCTATAAATTTTTTAGTTCTTGTCTGACTTAAGCTAGCATGTTAGTATATTCAGCACCCTTGCCATATAATACCCTGTGCCATCATAGTACTCTTCAGAGACTCCCTCCCAGCAAGAAGGTTCTCACCAGATGGGCCCCCTCAACCTTGGACTTCCCAGCCTCCATAACCGTAAGAAATAAATTCCAAGTCTTTATTATTATCCAATTTCATGTATCTGCTATAAGAAACAGAAAACAAACTAAGACAGGAAGACATCAAAAATTATAGACCAAAGATCATTGCAGAGACATGCTCATTAAAATGTTAAAAGCAGCACCTAAGAAATGAGAAGCTTGTTATGTTTCATGAATTTTTATCATATTTATAATTAGTTGTACATTGAAGCAATAGATGTTTTTAAACATAAAAGAAAATGGGTGTAATCATTTTCTGGACAAGGCCAAGAATAAAATCTTAACATATTATCATATTTAAAACTTAATCTCCCAATTAATCTTTCACAAAAACCAATATCAGCTTTACCACGATGTTGCCTCCTATTCTGTCAAAACAGCTGGGGGATAAAAAAGAATTTACTGTAGTAAATTCGAAAAAGGGTGCCTATAGGCACAGGAAAAAATGGAGTGAGTTTTAAAGCACATTTTAAACATGGTAAATAGCATATCTTGTGTCAAGATAGAGAGCACTCTTATTGAACATAACATGAACAAGAGGTACAGGAAGAAAAAAATGGCTTCAGATAACCACAGGATGGTATATATTATTATTGCTTTACTCATTCATACTGAAGAATCACACTCCAGGCAAATTTAAGTGATATAAATGTATGGATCTGCATAAGAAGCATTTCTCAATTGTCAGTTAATAACAAAAGGTGTTTATTTCATACTGAGAATTGAGTATGTAGAGATTTAAATCCCTTATCTTTCTGGAAGTCTCCATTGAAAAATTGTGTAAGCAATGTGAATCATGGATAAATAAAATTAAGCATATCTCCCTTGATGTTACAAATCAAAACGAAGAGAAGAGCCAGATAATTAAAGTGTTTGTTCCCTTAACTATTATAAATTAGATTTTCAAGGATACATAATGTGTTTTCCAAAATGAAGTTAATTCTTAATGACATTACCAAGCCTGCTCTCTCTTTATATTTTCATTTCTTTAGAAAATATTTTGGACTGAGTATCATTATTAATTGAAAATGTCAAAGACAATTTCTTAGCTAGAAATGCCATTTTAGCTCCTTACCTGGAAATAGAATGTATATATGTTAGTTTGTAAAATTCACTCAGATAATTTATATAGATAATATGGATATAATAGTTTTAGTTCTTAGATGGGTTATGTTGGAAAATAACACTTAAATTTTGAATAATTCAGGAATGCATCATATAAAAATGTCACAGTTGTCAAAGACATAAAGGTCATGGATCATGACTGGAATTATATTGTCCCAGAAATTAATTGGTAAAGCAATATAAACATAACAAAAAATATTTGTGTACTCCTAACTTCCAACAGTGTGATACTGTGTTGGCATAGGTGATGAGTTTAGTATAAATGTCAAAGATGAATCTAGAATCAGCTTACATAGAAAATTAAAAGAAAATTATAATTTGAGCTCACTTTTTATTGCTCTCATTCTGTCCTGTCAGATGATGGGAATCATACTTTCATATTTTTAGCCAAGTTTCTGTGATGTTGCAGAATTATTTTTTAATAAATATTTTTCCAGAAATAATATTTATGTACAACTATAACTTAACTGTGAGGGGGGACCTCACTGTCAATCCTTATCTGAGAAAATTATATCCAGTTTGCTCCCTCAAACTCAGCATCGTGGCCTGAGGTAGACCACACAGACCTCCCAAGATATCAGCAAATTCCCATTGGAGTTTCACCATCCTGACCACTTTAAATTTCAAACTTTCACCTCAAAACATATTACTTCTTTCCTCCTAGTTTAGCCAAGCAAGATCCATGATTCATCCTTTCTATGACAATATATGAGAGCTTCTGTAACTTGTGTACAAAAGTCATTAAAATTTATTAAATATTTACCCATTTTCAGGTAATGAAAACAAGTTCAAATACAATAATATTCTTAACTTGTATCAATATTCACTTAGACCACTTTTCAGCTTACCTAGTTCAAGCTATTATCTATCTGCCCTCCACACCCTTCATCTTTAATGTTAACAATCTCTGAGGAGAAGTAAGCCTTCAATCTTCACCTTATTTCAGTGTAGAATAAGTTCATCCTATTTTTTGGAAGAATCAGAATAGAACAGTGATAAGTGCATAAACACATAATAAATATTTCTTAAATGAATCTATATACAGAAGTTAAATATTTTATTGTTTGACTGAACAGTAGCCTTTAACCATTTTTATTGCTATATCGAATAATAGTTCTTTCCTGAATGCAAAGAGGAGAATAAGAAAGGGTTATTGTCAATGATAAAATAATTGTTCCAGTTTTGGACATTGGGAGGTGATGTGATTTGGATCTATGTCCCAGTGTTGGAACTGGGGCTTGGTAGGAAGTGATTGGATTATGGGGTAGTTTCTCAAGGTTTAACACCATCCAACCCCCTTGATGCTGTCATCACAATAGTGAGTTCATGAAATATGGTTGTTTTAAACTGTGTAGCACTCCCCTCTGTCTCTTTTCCTCCTGCTCCAGTTATGTGAAGATGCCTGCTCTGGCTTTGCTGTCCATGAGTAAAAGCCCTCTGAGGCATCTGCAGAAGCAGTTGCTTCCATGCTTCCCGTACATTTTGTGGAACTATGAGCCAATGAAACCTCTTTTCTTGATAAATTATCAGTTTCAGGTATTTCTTTATATCATTGTGAAAACAAATACAGGAGTTCTTTAAGAGTGACTTCTATGATCTTTGTTATAATTATATCCTTTTATTTATTTTTTCTGATCATTTCTTTAAGTAATCATAACATGTTCCAAATTCACCTTGTAACTCCTATTGTCTCTGCCCCAGCCTTGGAATCAACATGTCTTGGCAGAGGTCTGATTTATTTGATTGCAAATTGGTATCTATTCAATTGGTTTTGTTCATTGCACACGTTTGCTGAAAATTACATACATTTACTATATATAGATGCTAAGTATTGCATATCCACATGCATCTATGTTTGTTTTGTATCTTTCAGTCTGTATATATGTGTATATATATATATATATATGTGTGTGTGTGCGTGTGTGTGTATATGTATATATTAACTTCAAAGTTATTATATTTGTAAAGTTAACTTCCGAGTCAATTACAGAGTACATTCTAGCTTTCGTCCTTTATTTGTAACTTCTTTCTCTGACATAGAGAAACTAGTTTCTCACTATGTATAACAAATTTGTGTACGTGATCAACCCTAGCATATATATAGATTCATTCCTAAATTACTTTAACTACTAAAGTACAGTGCTTGTGTAAAGTTCTTTTTGTTTTTAGCCTTGCAATAGCCAGTTAAATACTGTTTTGCAAAGTTACTTAGGTTAGCACCTTTCTTCCCCACATCTTTTACTGTAGTTATACAATTCATTTTTCTACAGTTAAATTTATTTGTCAAAGTCTGTATACAATCTAAATTATCTTGATATCCTGGTTGCTGTATGTTTTTATTTTTATATGTAATTTTATCATATAAAATATATTTACGTATAGCTTTATTTGTAAACAGTTTAAAGTTTGCTCTGTGGTGTACAGTTCTGTGGGTTTTGGCAAATGCACAGAGTCATATAGTTACCATTATAGTACCACATAGATTGGTTCCATCATTGCCGAAATCTCCTGATAATTTTCCTTTATATTTAGCCTCCCTCTTACAGCTTATCTTATTGTAGAATATCATACTAATGGAATTATACAACAAGTAGCTTTTTAGATGTGGCTTATTTCACTTAAATACATTTAAGATTCATTAATGTTGTTTTGAAAATCAGTATTTTCTTATTGTTTCTATTGGCAAGTAGTATGCCATGATATGGAAGCCTCTCTACAGACTGCTTAATGGAGAACCATAGTATTTCCAGTTATTGGAGATTATGAATAAATATGCTGTAAACATTTGCATGCTGATATTGGCTGAACATTAGTTTTTAATGGCTCTTGAAGGAGAATCCATGGTTTACATGATAAATGTAAGTTCAACTATATAAGAAACTGCCAAACTGCTTTGCAATGTGTGTTATTTTGCATTCCCAGTGGCAAAGTATGAGAGTTGAGGATTGGCTGCGTTCTCATCAAAACTTGGAATTATCAGGTGTCTTATTTGTGTGTTGTAATTCTAATAGGTGTATTGTGGTAGTACCTCATTGAGTTTTGATATACATTCCTCTGATGACTAATGATGCTGACCATCTTTTATATAATTATTTGTTATTCATATATCTTCTTTGGTGAAACACCTTTTCAGATCTTTTCCACCCTTCATAATTAGATTGTTTGTTATTATGATGCTGAGTTTTAAAAGATGTTGATGTATTCTAGAAACAAAGGATTTGTCAGACATGTTATTTACATATACAGTCTCTAAATTGGAGGCTGGTCTTTTAATTGTCTTAGTGTCTTTTATAGAGCAAATATTTTTAATTGATTAATTATAATTTTTCAGTTTTTTTCTAATTCTTCAGTGGTGTCTATGCAGCAGTCATGTCATATGGTAGTAGACAAAGTTTATTTCTTTCCAGTCTAAATGCCTCCTTTTTTTCTAGTTTTTTTATACCGGTTAGGACTTTCTACATGGTATGAATAGAAGCCTGGTTTTTAACTTCAAAAGGAAATAGGGAAATTATTTCATCTTTCAATTATTATATGAGTTAGCTTTAGTTTGTTTTTTTGTGTGTGTGTGTTTCTGTTTTTGTGAATACCTCTAAACAAGTTAAAGAAATTGCCTTAGATTCTTTGTTTTCTCAGGCTTACTATTTTTGAATTGATGATGAATAATGTCAAATACCATTTCTGCACCTATTGAGATAAATTTTTATTCTTTGATCTGCCAATATGGTAGATGATAGTCATCAATTTTTAAATGTTTAATCAATGTTTTTTTTTTCCTTGAGTTACCCCACCTTTCCTTTTATTCATGAATTTCATTTTCTAATTATGTTGAGAATTTTTGCATATATGCTCATTAGGGATTTGGAGTTATATTTTTCTTCTCTTGAAACACCTTGTAATAATTTGGAAAATGCTGGCCTCGTAAAATGAGTTGACAATGTTTCTTCTTCTAATCTCTGAAAGATATTGTGGAAAATGAGGAAAGCTTTGTCTTTAACTGTTTATTTGCCACTGGAGAAAGAAATCTGGATCTGAAGCTATTTTTGTTGGAAGTTTTCTAACTACAAATTTAATGTAATTTGATAGATATCACTATCTACCTCTCCTTGGGAGGTGTGTTTGTGTCTTCATGAAATTTTTAAAAACGTATTCCATGTGTTCAGGTTATTTATTTACTTATCTTAAGAACTCTTAAGATTAATCACTAGATAGCATCATTTCAGAAACTATAGTCCAAATTAATGTGAAAAAGTTTTTGTAAAAGCTTAATTTTACTTAATATATAATCTGCATCATAAGCCACATTATTATAGCACATACACAAAATAGTTTTGTTCAAATTAAGAGTTTTCCAACCTATGAGGAGTCTCCAAGAAAGCATGCTTATTTTTGCCTTTTATAGCTTCATATGTAGACTCATGAACTATGAGGCAAAAAAGAAACAAGCTTTAAAAAGGCAAAACAAAAATTTTAAGCATTTGTATTTCCTTAGAATGTAAGTTTTTGCTATGGTTTATTTAATCTTACTACATCAAACTTCTGTGAAACCCAAAATAACTATTTGAATATAATATCCTCTAGGTAAATCCCAAGACCTGTAAATCTTTTAAACAAAACAGTAAGAAGCCCTAGCAATTTAGGACATCCGTTCATTTAGCAAGGTGAGCCTAGCATTATCCAGGGAAGACTTTTGATACATAATTTTTTGATACTTTTGATACATAAATTTTAATACTTAAGTAGAAATTTCCTGTTGGCAATTTGTTTTAAATGTTGTTTTCCAAACTCTTCAGCAAGAACTACACTGATAGACCAGTAGTGAAATTACATGCAATGATCTATATTGGAGAAAAATTAGTTCATTTGAGAAACTGAAAGCCATGAATTTCCCTTGAACAAGAGAAAAATTGAACTGCAACCTCTGAACCCTAACTCAAGTTTCTTAAAATCACTGAACCATTTAGTTTCTTTCTACCTAATAATTATCTTACCATATATAAAATACATACAACTAGTAAATTTTAAATGTTATTATTAAAAAGTCAAGCTGCCAAGCCAGCTGCCATGCTGAACAGAAAGCTCTAGCTAGATGCTGAATAATGAAAGATAGCACAGGAAGGTAGAGGATACAGAGGAGCCCTGAGAAGTCAGGAATGTGATTGAAGCTTTCCGGGAGGGTAAGTTCAGCCCTTCTAGCAAATAAAGCTAGTCCTATGTGTGAACACAGCCATTACTATGTGCAGCAGAGGAGCCACCCAGTTAGCCACCTCCCACACCAATTCTGAGCCTACAGAATTACAAGAAATAATAAATTGTTCCTGTAATCCATTAAACTATAAAAAGTCAATAAATTCCTATGCCAGCCTCATGGTATTTTAAATATTTAGTAAAGTTATTTCACAATAGTCATATTTTTCAAAATATTTTTGTTAAAGTTGTACATTATAATCCATGCTCTAGAAATTCGTTGCATATTCTGATTGTAACAGTAATTAATATAAACTCATTGTAAAACTTTGATAATATAAATAT
Organism: Cheracebus regulus; assembly: GCA_963574635.1. Classification (NCBI taxonomy): domain Eukaryota; kingdom Metazoa; phylum Chordata; class Mammalia; order Primates; family Pitheciidae; genus Cheracebus; species Cheracebus regulus. The sequence goes on along the minus strand of CAUYQU010051224.1, from coordinate 6,076 downwards.
TTTATTTTATTAATGTGCTAATAGCTCTGTCTTGTTTCAAATGTGAATGTGCAAAGATTTAGTTAAGAGGCATTAATTACAGAAGATAAGTTTGCAATATGCAGATTAAAGCAATGTTACATGGAATTGTTTAATATAGGACTTCTCTGACCCTTTTTTCTATGGTAATGAATCTTGTGAATCAGTAGGAGATGTATATCAAATGCAATGGCTGCATAAAATGAACTGAAGTGCATGCCCATTTGTATTAAGGAAATCTAAAACTGGTTAACAATACAGGTGTATAGATGTATAGACACTCCTGACATATTTATCAGGTATGGACTTTCAACAGCAAGCCTCTTTGGGACATCTTTTTTCTTCAACTTTATAGGTCATTTTCCTTTCTGCAAATAACCATAAGGTATGCATAATTCTAGTAAAATAGAATAATAATACATATCTGAGGATATCTTTATTCTTAATTTTTATTATATGTTTATATTTGTTATAATATTGAGCTTCCACCATACACGTCTTTGTTCCATGTGAAAGAACATCTTTGCTCAACATGGAGGAATGATACATATAAGCAATAATGGCTGCAGTTTGCAGAGTCCAACTTGATGTTATTGTATATTTTCAGGGCTTTGAAATGGATTTTATTTTTAACTTATTATTGGGTGTATTTTCTGAACTGAGTCATACAGAATCTTTCTAATTTTCTGTGATTAAATAGAGCAAACATCAGTATGAAAGCTAATAATGAATAACCTTTGAAAACATATTCATTTAATGTTACATATCCATATCCCATTTTAGAATGTTTGAATAAATTAAAGCAATTTAAATTTACTTTCAGCCTATGTTTGGAATGGTAGTTCTAATTTATTAAAATGAAGTACTTTAACTCCCAATGTGCTCAAATTTCATTATTTCTTACTATTCTCTGTATTACTATCTTATTCTCTCGAATCTTTTTCAAAACCACTCTTCTCACTTAGATTTCTCTAAGAATAATATGTAATTTCATTAAGTGTCAGCCTAATGAATGATGAGTGAAGAGAAAGTTACATTTGGGTGATTTAACTTCGCCAGTATAAGCACAGAGATTTTTGGTTTAGAAAGGTTGTTTAATTTCAGTTTTAGAATAGAATTGTACCAAATAAATAAATAAATAAACCTAGAGAATTAATATAAGTTCAGACAGTCTGGTTCAATATGTAATTGCCCAAACTTATGTGGAATAAGCCCCTTACAACACAACAGAAAAATGCTCAGAAACACCAGATTTTTGTCTGCATTTCAACCTATTCATAAGTTACTTCCTCAGTGTCTACTACACTTTCTCTCTTCACACCAAACAAATATTAAAATCTACAGCTTTTCTTAGACAGTAGTTTCTCATAAAAGCTTTACTTGACTCCCAGATACTTGTTTACTTTTCCACCTATATGTCTCTTGGCAATCTGCTTCTGAATTGTAGGTGCTTATATCCCACTTTCTTGAAGTAATTGTACTTCATTTAGTAAGGCATCTTCCTTAATAAATGGTAAACTTCTTTATATTAGGGACTCTGACTCTAAAAGAATTAGTTTTACTTTGTTATTTTTATATATCTAGTTGTTGTAACAATGCCTAAACATTGGATGTGGCCAATGGATATATAATTAATGTAAAAATCAAAGAAATATTTAGGAATTTTATCCATTTCATAGCTTTCTAACTGAAGGGGTCTCTATTATCTTGGCAATCCCAGAAAGGAGACTGTGCCATTTGTGTTTTTTAAGACTTTCAACTTTATATGGCTTCATAATCCTTTCAATTAATTACTGTTGCATATTTGCATTGGCTTTCCATATTTGTGTCCCAAAATAAACAATGTTCATGGTAATAGAAATTAGATAATAGAAACTCTCAAGAAGACTAAAGAAGCCTGGCACCATTCTTGGCTTTCTTACTTTATCAATATTCTAGCATATTTCCTCTACTTTTATTTGCTATTAAAAGAACTATACCCTCCTAACAAATTTTAACAAATTTTTTCTTTCAAAATATGCTATTTCATAATATTTGTTTTTCTACTTAAGTTTCAATGGTCACACTGAGATTTACTGCAACAGAATTAAACAGGTGAAATAGGAATGTACAAAATTGCCAACCCAAGACTAAATACATCTTTACAAACTGTCCAAAGGGATGATCCTGAAACTCCCATTTTTTTTTTAATGTGGTGGTTATACCTTCTGCTATTCTCAACTTTAGAACCACCTACTCAAATGAGGTAAGATCTACCGTTATTGAATATGAAAAAGTTGTCATTTCTGTCTGAAAAAACATGACACAGATTTCATAAAGAGATATTTTGTGAAGTTGGAATATGTCATACTTATTAGACACATGTAAAATATTATTTCACTTCACTTAATTGGGCTCCAAATTATTAAGATTAAATGTTTCTATTAAAATTGTCCAGACTAAAAGAGAAAATGACTTAGAAATATAATTTTAAAGTATACTGCAATGTAATGTATTGAAGTGCTACTGAATGCCTATTAACTGACTCTGCCTGTTGCATGTAACTGCAATGTTGTTCACTAACTGCACAGGACATTTTAAGCTGTCAATTTGAAAAACAGTTTCAAATAAAGTATAGATATATGACTGCATAGCCAATTTTTCATAGTTTTGCTGCTAGATAGTAGGACAATAATTTTAATTTTCTGAACTGAATCTGAAATAAATGTCAGTATTTAAGTGTGTTATTTTTAAATGCTATCTTTTGGAAATAATCTAAATGTCTAGTCAAACATGTAAAGTTAAATAAATCATAGTACATGTGCCTAATACAACCCTACATGGTCATCAGGAAGTTACAAAGGTATTATAGAGACATGCTAGTTATATGTAAAATATTTATTGATTATGCATAAATGTACAGCTATATAATAATTTTCATACATGCCTATGTACATACAGGACTGGAAATGTCTTAATTTTATATGTCTTCATTTTGATATTTGTCTCCATTATGCTTCAAGTGGAATTTAACTTTTTTTTAAGTTTCTAGGAAGTCCCCCAAAATGATAAGTATGATGCTCAGGGCTTACTGACAACAAAGATAGGTTCAAACTTATCTTTTGCTATTTTGCATTTCTCTTTATTCATGCAGAAATTGTATTTTCTGTCTGAGTAGAGAGAATGAATATAACTAGAAGTATCTGAATTTTTAAATAACTGTAGAGTTTCTAGGAGACTTGATCACTATAAATGAATTCCGTAGTCTTTATCTGAATGTATGAACTCATAGATTAGGGGTTAAGTCATGGAAAAACATGATCATTACAGAGCTAGGGAGAACAAGAGAGGAATCAAAAAGCTAAAGATGGGCAACTGATTAGTTTTCCAATAAGAACAGTGTGGATAGTATAGATCATATATCAGCAATGTTAAAATAAGTCACAAGTGATTTTAGGATAAATATTTCAGATGATTTATCAGTCATATCTATAGTTATAAAATTTATTTCTTTAGAAAAAAGGTATAGTTTGTTGATGATTCATTACTGAGACTTATAATCTCTAAATTTCAATGACCTTAGTATATGTTAATTATCACTGTGGTACATTTAAGTCTACCATTTTGCTATTTGTTTCCTACATGTGCAATATCTTCTCTATTTTTTTGCCTTTTATCTTTCCTTTGTGTGATTTTTTTGTTTGATTTTGTTTTTGATGGGAAATTTAATAGAAAATTTTACTACTTAGATTTCCATATTTTTTCACTACTGGCTTATTATCTGTAAATCTTTATTAGAAAAAAGATTTTTACATATATCTTTAACTTATCACAATCTATAGTCAAGTAATATTGCACCACTTCAAACATAATGTAACTTACATAAGTTTATTTCCATATGTCTCTTGTTTGTGCTATTGCTGCCATATATTATACTTCTCTATTTATCTAAACACCAAGAATACATTTGTATTCATTTTTAAATTTATTTTTGCTTTAATCAGTCAACTTTAAATAAACATACAAATTATATTTCTCCACATATTTACCACTTCTGGTGTTTTCAATTTCTTTGTGAAGCTCCAGTTTTGTTTATGGTATGTTTTTCCTTAACAGCACTTCATTTAACATTTATTGCATGGAAATTCTTTCACTTTCATTATATATATTTGCTAGACACAGGTTATTGTTGGATTTTTTACTTCATCACTTTAAAGAAGCCATTCCATTTTCTTCTGGTTTGCATTTTTCTGATTAGAAATTTGTGATCTTTCTTTCTAACGTCTTTCACTCTTGTTTATTTCAAGAGTGTTTCTTATAACTGCTTTTCAGCAAGGTGTTTTGGTGTGGTGTTCTCTGTGTATCTGACCTTAATTCAGTCAGCTTCTTTAATCTTTGGGATTATAGTGTTCAAAAAATTTGGAAAAGTCTTTGACATCATGTCTTCAGTTCTACATATTTTAAACCACTGAATATTATTTCAGCATCATTAAAGATCTTTTCCTTTATTTATTTCTTAGCATAGTTTTCCCTGGGTCCTTCAATTTGGATAGTTTCAATTTCTAGATAGAAAATGTACTTATCTTGACCACAGATCTTATTCTCTGGAACATAATTGATCTTAATCCCATTCTACGCATTTTAAGTTTAGATGTCAACATTTTTCTTCTTTAGAATTTTGTTTCTTTGATATTTCTTCATTTTTCTATTAATTATGGTTCTATTTCTCTTTGATCTTTGAGTGTACTTATAATTACTTTTTTAAAGTACTCATCTACCAATTCTTATATTTCCATTATTACTGGATATTTCTGTCTGTTTTTTCTCCTCTCTATGGTTCACTTTTTCTTGATTTTTTTTGTATGTTTACTAATTGCAATAGTGAATAATTAATGAACTGTATATTAATATAATTGCATGCTGTTAATGTTACATTATTGAGTGTTGAGATTCAGTCATCTTCCTTTTAAGAGTGCTAAAATTCATCTGAGTGGGCAGTTAAATTACATTTGGATGAGCTTAATTCTTTTGAGACTTATTTTTGGCTTTGCTAAGGTAAATATAGAGCAGCTTTTGTCCTAGATTCTTCTACTAACCTCGTATGGCCTACTGAGTTCTTTTTTTTTTTTTTTTAGATGGAGTCTCACTCTGTTGTACAGACTGGAGTGCAGTGGCTTGATCTTGGCTCACTGCAATCTCTACTTCCTGGGTTCAAGCAATTCTTCTGCCTCAACTTCAGGAGTAGCTGGGATTGTAGGCGCGTGCTACCACACCTGGCTGAATTTGTAGTTTTAATAGAGATGGGATTTCACTGTGTTGGTCAGGCTGGTCTCAAACTTCTGACCTCAGGTAACCTGCCTGCCATAGCCTCGCAAAGTGCTGGGATTACAGACATGAGCTACTGGGCCCAGCCACATTACTGAGTTATTTATTGAATATCTTTGTGTTCATCAATGTATCTCTACTCTGATTGATTGTAACTCAAATTTCTTCTAAGTTTATAATTTCTCAGGTACTTTTGGCTTTGTCTTATAAAATTTACCTTATGTGTTCTTTATTATGAAGTAACAGACAAAAGGAAGCTTAGTAGAAATTGTTGCAGCTCTTTCTCTAACATCTTTTTACTCTGTCCTGAGAAGTGTAGTTACTTTGGTCACCTCTAACACTGACCAAAATTTTCTCAACCCAGAGAGATTTCCAGGTTTTATTTATAGTGTCCTTTCCTGCTGCATGGAGAAATTCTCTCTGGGAAGAAATTCTGATAAATCATAGCGATTCTGTTACTTATGTCACTTATTAGACTCTTAAATATTTTGCACAATGTCAGGAACACTGCAACATTTATATGTAGTTTTTTCCAATTATTTTTAGTTATTTATGGAAAAGTCCAGCTGAGTACTCTGTTGGTATTACAGACAGAAATCTTTTAAGTGTTCCTGTTGATTATACTATTTCTATTATGAATTAGACATATCTACCCATTTTAGGTGGTGTCTTTTATAAGTATTATCAGAAGAGCAACCACTAATTGTGGAAGTTACAAGTTATAAAAATAATGCTGTCTAACGAAAGCCCTTAA
>CAUYQU010051222.1:0-24874 GCA_963574635.1 Cheracebus regulus | reverse complement strand
AAATTCGTCTGCAATTGCAGCATCCACTCGCTCTCTGCGCTTTCACTGGGAGCTACAATCCTGAGCTGCTGCTACGCGGCCATCTTGGATCTCTCTCCGCCCGGTGATGAAGTTTTTCTGTTTCTTAGTTTTCCTTTGGCGGATGCCCGTTCTCCACAGAGCCGGACCTTCCCGGGTTCGCTGTGCTTGCTGTGAAACTCTCAGTCCTTGGCGCTTCCAATTGCTGTTTTCCTTGTGGGGATGGGACCAGCCGAGCCCGTCCGTCCCGTACACTCCGGACCGGGAAGCGCCGCGCTGGGGCGCCGGCAAAACAGCCGCGCCGGCCAAGAGTCGCGCTGGCGACCCGTGTGGCTCCTCTGACAGGAATCTCCCGGTCTGTGGGCTACAAAAATTCGTCGGAAAGTGCGGCGTCTACTCGTTCTCTGCGCTTTCACTGGGAGCTACATTCCTGAGCTGTTGCTAATCGGCCATCTTGGATCTCTCTCCCCAGATTTTTATAATTAATTATAATCTTGGTAGTGCCTTCTGACTACCAAGAGAAGAAAATGCTCATTATCCCTATTTATATTTAACAAGCATGTTTTACTACTATCTAGTATTTTATCCTTACTAATACATAAGACTGAAAAAGACAAAACTGTTCAAATGAATGTTAGGCTTTAGTTCCACTAGCTCAGTTGCTCCATCTGTGTATTTCTAGAAGAGACGTGAGGACTGGGGACTCATTTGTGTGTAGACCTTCCCAGTGCCATGGTATAGATGAGTGCATCTAAGACTCACATTTGTGTGCAGACCTTCTCAGTGCCATGGTGCAGATCACTGCATCTACGATTCACGTTTGTGTGTAGACCTTCTCAGTGCCATGGTGCAGATAGGTGCATCTATCCCAAGGCTGGACATCTGATTTCCTGCCCTTCAGTGACCTGCGGTGCAGCCTCTGCTGTTAGAATTGTGGTTCACCCAGGTTTGCTGATGCAGATACCAGAGCTCAGAGAAATAAATTTCTTAGCGTCCCAGGCTTAGACACAGACGTGTCTGCGTGCAGAGCCAGTGCATCCCTCTCACCCTGTGGTGGTTGGGAAGGGGAGAGGAGGGTGAGAACTAGATGAGAACAGAAGGTCCAGTGGATCTCAGCTGAACTGGCAGAGACTTCCTGTCCTTAAGAGTGAGAGTTTTTCACAAACCTCAGATTATTTTTTCTTCACCTCTGCTGAAGCTTCAGTAATGGTTTCGTGATTCTCTTACACATGACTGATTGTATGTGCTTTCCCGTGTTTCTGTATGTCCTTTGAAAATCTGTACCTCATGCATGTCTAGGTAGGAACTTTTCAGCTTTGACATTTTCTATCTTCCCAACTGTCTCTTCCTCTCCCCCTCTTTTCCCTCCTCCTCTCCCTCCTCCTGTCCTGACTTCCCCTCCTTTCCTGTCAGAATTACTTGAAATTACAGAATTAAAATTTTGTGGCCTGGCATGGCGGCTCACTCCTGTAATTCCGGCACTTTGGGAGGCCGAGGTGGGTAGATCACCTGAGGTCAGGAATTTGAGACCAGCCCGGCCAATGCAGTGAAACCCATCTCTACTAAAAATACAAAAATTAGCTGGGCTTGGTGGCAGGTGCCTGTAATCCCAACTGCTCGGGAGGCTGAGGGAGGAGAATTGCTTGATCCTAGGAGGCACAGGTTGCAGTGAGCTGAGATCATGCCACTGCACTCCAGCCTGGGTGACAGAGCGAGACTTCATCTCAAAAAAGAAAAAACAAACAGAATCAGAATTTTATGTTTGAATTTTCGCTCGCTCTATGAATGTTGTTTTGTTGTTGTTGTTGTTCCTGACATTTTTGAGATAAATTGGCTGAGACCATGTTCACCCTTGTCCTCCTTGATCCCCATGACACCAATTCACAGTAAAATCCACCATTCCTCATTCCTCACCCTTAGACCTCAATTAGTTGTTCTTTTTGTGTCTTCTTCCTTGTAAAAGATAGAATGGCCAGAAAAACCAAGTAAAAGATCAAGAAAGACTTGCTTTTACCAAAATAAGATCACCTGAAGAGCTGGAGACATGGGGACCGCGACTCGGTGTCTGATAGTTCAGGGGGTGGGGAGACACCACACTGGCAACATAGTGGCAAAAGCACAGACAGCGATCCAGTCCCGTCCCTGGATTGCAAGGGACTTTCTGTTTTTCAGCATTGTCAACCTAAAGAAAGAAACTGACTCAAAATTAAAATAGAGAGTTTATCTGGGCCAAGGTTGAGGACTGTAGCTTGGGACACACTTCATTTGCCTTGGGGAGTGTTCCATTCAATCTTAGTTACAAGAAAGTTTCCTACAGCAAAAAGGAAGAAGGTGTGGCTGACACAAAGTTGTTTGATGAGGAGTCTCACTAGTTTACAGAAACAATGCTGATTACTGATTGACTATTACCCCTGAACGGTGGCAGATGAGTTATGGTGTCCAGTGTATGCCATTTTGCAGCCACTTGGCATAAAAGTCAGTCAGTGTTGGAGCTCAAGTAGCAGTTGGCTTTATGGAGTAATTATTTAGCTCAATCGGGGTGTGGGGCATGACCACTGCTGCATTGCGGCACCTCCCTGGGCCTGACAATTAAAGGGGGCTCACATTTTGTACATAAAACATTTATTTATTTTTTCATTTCCCCTTTAGATAAAAAAATATTTCTTCTTTAAAAAAAAAAGTTCTTCTTGAAAGCATTGATAATTAGAAGCTAAGTGTCAAGGTGTCCCTCGTCACTGGGAAGGGTCATTCTCAGATAGCTCTGTCCCATGTTAGGGAGGAAAGGAAAGAGGTTTTAGTGTGGAATTTTAAGAGAACCCAAAAGCCAAGTTAGGGTGGCATTACAGAGTGGCAAGAATGAAACCTCAGTCACGTTAGTAATTTATTAGCTGCTGTTTATTAGTTTATTAATAAATTAATTAATAATAAAATATAATAATAAAAACTGTTAACTAGTTTATTAATAAATTAGTAATTTATTAACTGCTGTGGCTTGTTGAATTATCTCTAGTCTTCAGAATACCGCTTTAGTTTTCTCAGAAGAAATAAAACCACGAGAGCTATATAGCATTAATAATCTGAATAGTGGAAGCATAACGCACACAGGGTTGGATTATAGTCAGAAAGATAATTTACATGCCAGATCCAACAAACCTGCATTCCATTAGGGAACAACTGAAAACGTCAGGCAGAACATTAAACCCTGCTTCTTCTTTAGAGACTTGTTGTAGCCAGGAAATAGTTCAGGAGTCAGTCCAAATTGTAGGCAAATAGTGTCACAAAAACAATAGTCAGTGCTGGAACTGAGTAACAGGTGGCCTACTGAAACATAGTTTTTCTCTCTCCAGTTCCTCCAGTTTTACCATAGATAAATCATAGAAGAACCAGTGTATTTGTAAAATAAGTTTTACACGTATTATACTTGTCATGTTTATTGGCATAAAATGCAGCAAGAGTGGCCCCCCGGCTCACTGTAGTTGGCTTTGCTGGAACTTTTTGATAAGGAATCTCAGATCAGACTTTTAAAAGGCTCCTGTGGCTAGGAAGCCAAGTTAAGGATTTACCATCTAACTGTGCCAGTAATACCTGTATAAATTGGGTGACTTTCTTTCTTCTTGGGATCTTAAAATATCTTGAGATTATTGGGCTTGTCAGAAAGTGGCATACTTTTACTTACTGCAGGGTCAGCAACCTTGTAAGGAAACCACTTGGACAGGGAACCAGGCCAGTCATTTTCCAAGTCCATTGGCTATAAGGTCAACTTCAGCCCCTCAAAGCAGTCTGGTCATATCTGAAAATCTGTCATTCCAGTCAAAGCCTTGGTAAAATAACTAGTGCTTTCAGCATGTTCTGTTACAAAAGAAAACAGATCTTTATTGACCTTATGCAAGTAACTATATTGCCATAAAATGAAAATACAAATAGTTTCTGAGTTTTGGAGAAACCAGATAGAATGAAAAATCAGTGCCTCCCTTTGCCCACAATAGTATGCTTTACCCAATTGCTATAAGCTATAAATAGCTCAAAAGAAAATGTTTTCTTGATGCTAGAAAGTAAAACATGAATCTACTGTGTTTCAAACAAAAACAAGTCACAAAAATTATTTCAGTGCTCTGTTACTTCAGTGTCATGTACTTTTATTCTGCTTGAGGTTGGGTTAGCAATCTTCATGAACTCATCAGGTTTTAAATCAGATTTCTGGATTTTTTTTTTTGCCTTGTTCAATGATATGATCTCCAAAATTATCAGAACCTTGTATTCAGAGTGCTTGTCATGATCTTCTCCATAAGGTTCCTTGAAGACACAATGCTTTAGCTTTACAAAGAACTTTTAAGAAAAGAGAGCATCAGAATAAAGCAATTCACTGTTTATGTCAAGACACATCAAATTTTTAGGTATCTTATACAACTATAGAATGTATATTAATAGCATATTTATATATAAATAACTTGAAGAGAGTTAAACACCATATCTTAGCTGGGCACAGGGGCTCACGCCTGTAATCCTAATACTTTGGGAGGCCAAGAAAGGCAGATCACCTGAGGTCAGGAGTTTGAGACCAGCCTGGCCAACATGGTGAAACCCCTTCTCTACTAAAATACAAAAATTTCTTGAACCTGGGAAGTGAAGGTTGCAGTGAGCCAAGATTGTGCCACTGCACTCTAGCTTGGGTGAAAGAGCAAGACTCTGTCTCCTCAAAAAAAAAAAAAAAAAAATAAAACATCTTCCACAATTATTTTCACATACCAAATATGTGTAATATGTCTCTCTTGGACTTCCAGGGTCCCTATTTGTGTTTCCAGAAGCCCTAATCTCCAGAAGTTAGTTCAGTGTGAAAAAAGACTCAATTAGAATTTGAAATTTCAAATTCCAATTCAAAAAGTTTGTCAGATGTCAAAGGCTTGAAACACTTGATTTCAAAATGGGATCACAGTAAAATAAGTCATTAATTTAGTCAAAGTGGTTTTTCAAAGATTTCAAAAAACAAAAACATTTGCTCTTTGATTAAGAGGAGACTTGGCTGGGCGTGGTGGCTCACACCTGTAATCCCAGCACTTTGGAAGGCCGAGGTGGGCGGATTGCCTGAGATGGCGAGTTTGACACCAGCCTGGCCAGTATGGTGAAGCGCTGTCTCTACTAAAAATACAGAAATTAGCCAGAGTGGTAGCAGGTGCCTGTAATCCCACTACTCAGGAAACTGAGGCAGGAGAATCGCTTGAACTCGGGCAGTGAAGATTGCAATAAGCTGAGATGGTGCCATTGCACTCCAGCCTGGGAAACAGAGCAAGACTCCATCTCAAAAAAAAAAAAAAAAAAAAAAAGAGGCTCAGTTTTCCAAATCAAGAAAATATCTAATAATGACACCATATGTCTTCCTCTCTCTCCTTTTTGTATTGCAGCTTACTCAAAAGGTAAGCAAAAACGTTTTATTATCCCTTATCGATACAATATGAAAACCTTGTTCAAAAGAGAGAACCAAATTTTACCATTGTATTCGTATGTTATTAATATTAAACCTAATTTTAATAAAACCTTATAAACAGATCCATCCAACCTCATTCAGCTTTGACTGCACAGATAAGTTTCTATAAACCTTTTGTAATGTTTTACAATTTTTAAGTTTTTTTAACCTATACCCATTTAGTTTTATCTATCATTTTTGTATTCCATTAATTTAAAACAACCTTTAAATAATCTTTAAGCTATTCAAAATTGTTTTTCCTTTAACAAAAACCATGTTTTTTTCTTTTTTTCTTTTTTTTTTTTTTTTTGAGAGGGAGTTTTGCTGTTGTTGCCCAGGCTGGATACAGTGGTGCAATCTTGGCTTACTGCAGCCGCCACCTCCTGGTTCAAGTGATTCTCCTGTCTCAGCCTCCCGAGTAGCTGAGATTACAGGTGCAAGCCACCATGCCTGGCTAAGTTTTGTATTTTTAGTAGAGATGGAGTTTCACCATGTTGGCCAGGCTAGTCTCGAACTCCTGATCCTTATGTGGTCCACCTACCTTAACCTCTCAAAATGTTGGGATTATAGGCGTGAGCCACTGTGCCCAGCCAAAAAAAACATATTTTTATGTCTTTTTTTATACCTTTTTTAATTTTTATTTTTATTATTTTATTTCAAGACAGAGTCTTGCTCAGTAACTCAGGCAGGAATGCAGTCGCACAGTGTTGGCTCACTGCAGCCTCTGCCTTCTGGGTTCAAGCGATTCTCCTGCCTCAGCCTTCCGAATAGCTGGGATCACAGGTGCCCACCTCCACGCCTAGCTAATTTTTCTATTTTTAGTAGAGATGAGGTTTCACCATGTTGGCCAGGCTGGTCTCGAACTTCTGACCTCAGGTGATCCACCCGCCTTGGCCTCCCAAAGTGTTGGGATTATAGGTGTGAGCCAACACACCTGGCCTATAACCTTTTTAAAAACCAAAAATGCATCTTACTTTTCTTGTGCTCTTTGCACACAGAATTGTTTCTCTTTTATCTAGCAGACTTAATTACATAATATTAATTTCAGTGTCAACTCTTAGTATCCCAAATATTTGTGAAAAGTCTTAGGAAGTAAGCAATTTTAATTATGTACCCTGATACAGATCCCAGAAAAAAATGACAGTTATGAAGGCAATGCCTGGAAAACCCCCTCCCAGCATTTTCAGGGGGCACAGTGAGTCAGGGAAGACTTGTGGCCTAGCTCCACCCTGCAGCTGTTGGCCGGGGTCCTTCAGGCATTGAGTGTCGCCAGGCCTTTCTGTGTCCACTTGTCTATACCCCAGAATCAAGCAAGTATCAACAGAAGCAACAATCTGGTGACCTTAAACACCTAGCGGTAATAACCTAAACCTATTTAACTAGTACACCCAGGCAAAAATGTCTAAATTCTGAAAATATTTCTATTTTATTTTACCAGCAATTTTAGAACTAGCCTTATTAACCAAAGATTACTTAAGTCACATGAACTTGAAAAGCATTTGGGCTTATTTACTTAATTTATGAGAACTGATTTACTTATCAGCCATTTGGTACCATGTAGACAATATACAAACACAGCCATATACACATGTATACATAAAAACGTAGACAAAAATAAAGATTTCATAGCTTTGATTTGAAGATTTTAGCCATGAGTTGGGTAAAATTCACTAATTCAAAAGGACAGTTGGATTCAAACTGTGCCTTTGTAAATGGAACAAGTTAAAGTTTGTCTGTTTCACGTGCCTAAAGTCCTCACAAAATTTTAGAGAACAAGGTAACAAATTTCCATTTCAAAGCAGAGAGAGAATTTAAGCTCTTGTAAAGGTCAATGAATTTTACATTATCTTTGGCAAAAATCATGTCCTTGAAGAGAAGCAGACCTAAGGAGTGTATGTGGCTAGCAGTGGTTTAAGAAGAAAGAAATTCAGTCAACTGAGAAACTTACAGAGAGAACAGAGGACTCAAAAAATATGTGTATATGTATATGTGTATGTGTATACATATATATTCCAAATATCAGTTACTAAGTTACTTTTTGACTATAGAGCTCTTAAATCTTTTCAATCTCTTTATCAGATTTCAGCCAGGACAAATCAGCTAATATCCCTGCTTTTGTACTTTTTTATTTTATTTTTCTGTTAAACCGCAAGTACCTTTCCAAGTGACTCACCAAAACCAGCAGGCCTTAATGAAGGTTATGATTTAACCAGAGACTTGTCAAGTACTCCAAAGAGGGGCAACACAGAGCCACCAGAAGGACAGCTCTAAAGAATGAAGAAAATTTGCTAGCTACAAATGGGGTAAAGCCTCAGTCTGTCCTGTCCAGGCATATTCGCTAGGGTCTCAGTGTCTCAGCTGACCGCCTAGATCCAAGGTCCAGACTGAGGCTTTAAAGAGACAGTGGGAATGACAGGCAAACAAAAGCTGCCTGTGGGGGTAGTGCCCAAAGGCAGGAAAAGGTGGGAAGGTAAACTTACGGGATACATGAAGACTGCACCTAGATTCCCTGGCACTGCTGTCTCTGAGCCCATAAGCGAGTCTTATGAAGGAGCCTATCTTTAGGTGGGAAGGGCAGGCAGAAAAGCCTTTGTCTTTCTCAATTGCCATTCTGCCGTCAGGCAAGCAGGGGACGGGGCAGCGTCTCCCTGGATGTTACCCTTCTTCAGCTCCCAATCCCCGGTACTTAGAGGGGAATATTTTGATTTCCTTTAGTAGATAGCATTATTGAGTATCCGAGACAAGTAATTCAAATTAATTTCTTATAAATGTTTCTTTCCTGAGCAAAAGATATCCACTGAGGAAATAAATGTTGTAGTATGTCCAACGCACATTAACTGTGTATCAGGCCTGTTCTCAGCTGGAATGCTGCTTAGCTAATACCATGCATGGTAACATTCCTAAGACATGGAGAGATTTACATCTCCAAGGGACTGAGAAAGGTCTGCAGGCAGTTGAGGTATTTAAAGAGTTTTTCTGTGGGCATTAAAGGACAGCTCGAAAAAAAATCCTCAAATCTAATTTGGGGTGAGAGAACTCACCTTCATGTACCTTTTGGTATAAAACTAACAGGAATTGGTCACAAATTTTTTCAAGTCCAAATTATAGATAGTAGAAAGCAGCTGCAGTTTTAAAAGCATGCTATGTAAAGTGAAATCACCAGTGCCAAACTGCCAGTACATTGACATACCTGCCCCAAGGTGGAAAAGGTAGTTTTCCTTTTTAATCACTGACACCTGAATCACTTGCCTGCAAGGCAAAGAGAGCGCCTCCATTCCAGAAAGGGAGCATTGGGAGGAGCAGCCCAGGTAAAGCTTAGGCCTCACCTCAAAATCTTAGGCAGTGCAGGTTCAGATGGTCTTGCCCTTTCCACCCTGGGGTCCACTGGAGCTGGGGACCCATTGTGTTGCTGGTACCAAGAGCTGAGTCTGAGAAAACGCTGGGTGCTAGTGTGAGGATCACTCTGAATCCTGCCGACTTAAATCAGATGTGTCGGCCGAAAAAAAGAAACTGAGGCAAGATTAATGTAGAGAGTTTATTGAGCAGTTGAGCCTGACTGCCTAGGACATATTTCCAGGTTGCCTTGGAGAGGGCTCCATTCAGCTTTGGTTCTAAGAAGGTTTTTAAAGGCAAAGGGGGACAAGGAGTGGGCTGATACAGAGTTGTTCCACTGTCACTGGTTTACAGAGATGACATTGGTTAGTGATTGGCTATTCCTTATTGAGCTATAGGGTCAGAGTTATGGTGTCCAGCATGTGGTATTTTATGGCTCCTTGGTGTCAGACTGGAGCCCACATTAGCAGGTGGCCTCAACAGGTCGATGTTTGGTTCAAGGGTGGAGTAATACATGAATGCTGTGTATTTCACTGCCTCTCTGGTTCTGATCACTAAAGGGGCTTGTATTTCTCAGATACAAAGTCTGTCGTCTTTCTCGCTGTCCTGAACTTGCTAGAAGTATTTTTCATTTCTCTATACCTTACCTTCCATTTATAACTTTCCTTCACATTCATTTTACTGTATCTTGCTCTAGACATCCCTTCCTCAGTCTTATCTTTATTGGATAATTTGTTATTGTTTTGTGTTAACTTTTTAGCTTCTTGTTTCTCTTGATTTTTATTGTTTGAGATACTGTGCTAAATGCAGCCTCATTCAGTTTACCTAGAAACCTAGTGAGAGAGGCATTATCAGCTCCATTTTACGGGGAAGAGAGTTAGGCTGAGCAACTCCAAGCTGAGCGTAGTGCAGTAAGTGTCAGAATTCATAAACACCAGAATTCAAACCCAAGCCTGTCTTTCCAAAGTCCTTGCTGTTAATCACTGGTTTACATTGTATAGTGTGGTATCAATTTCTTTATCAAGAAAAAGGATTTGAAACAAATCCTTTTTAAAAATGACTCATAAAATCCTATGATGTCAGACAGTCTGCAGAGGTCTCAGTGAACAGATGCTAAGAACGGAGAATGATGGAGGCATTTAAAACTTAAGGTGACTCCTTCCTATATCACCTTAAAGGAAAAAAATGATAGATATATGTATATATGTGTATGTGTGTGCATGTGTGTATGAAGTGTCAATAGGAAATAAAGGGATATATCGGCTAAAATGATAGCAGATACCTTTGTTGTTTTAAAGCTTTTGTGTTTTAAAGTTTTTAAAGTGTTATAGTTTTTTATCATCTTGATATTATTTATTCTCCTAACACAACAGTTCTCAAAAATCCCTAAGAATCACCTTGAGACCTAGTTTAAACATTGGATTCTTGGGTCATATCCCTGAAGATTCTCATTTGGGAGGCCAGGTTGGGGTATGAGAATTGAATTTTCCAGTTGTATCAGATGATTTTGGTGCAATGGAAAGAAACATTGCCATGTTTCTTTTCTGGAAAATAGGAAGTGAGGTATTTGGTGAAATTTTTCTATGTATACCCAATTAATGAGCTGGGCAGTGACTAAAACTTTGGAGTCCTCAAAACCTAATTAATTTGCTTGCTGACCTAACTCCATCACTTCAGGCTCACTACTGTTTTAAAACTACATATTTTCACCAGATGAGGTGGCTCATGCCTATAATCTTAGCATTTTGGGAGGCTGAGGTGGGCAGATCACCCGAGGTCAGGAGTTTGAGACCATCCTGGCCCACATGGTGAAACCCTGTCTCTACTAAAAATACAAAAATTAGCTCGATGTGGTGATGCACACTTATGTTTCTATCTACTTGGAAGGCTGAGGCAGGAGAATTGCTCAAACCCGGGAGGCAGATGTTGCAGTGAGCCGAGATCATGCCACTACACTCCAGCCTGGGTGACACAGCAAGACACTGTCTCAACAACAGCAACAAAAAACAAGAACAAATTGCATGTTTTTTAAGCTAAAGATATGCTTTTTTGAAAAAAAAAAAAAAAAAGAAAAGAAAACTCATTCCTATGAGTGTGGATTTCAAAATTGTGATTTCCAAATCAGGGTGCACCTGGTTCAGGTCTGTTCATAAGCTGGCAGAGTGGCAAAGATCGTACCCATTAAGTGAAGGTTTTGCTGCCTTGTGGCCACACTGGCATTTTTGCCTTAATGATCGCTAAGGACTATGTTTTCTGTCTGAACTTTCACCTGGAGATGACGTGGCCTGATGCTTGTGTTCCAGGCCGAGCAGCTTGTGCTGTCAGGTGCAGACAGCGATGAGGACGCCTCCAGGGCTGCCCTGGGAAGGGGTTTGAACGTGAGTACTGATGCCCAGGCAGGTGCTTCCGCTAACTGCCTGGAACTTCTTCTTGCTTTGCACAACCTTCCAGAGAGTGAAATGATGGACTAGTTTAGGTTCGGTGGTTTGTTTTTCATAGTCTAGCTAGAGTTGAAAGCTGCCTATTGATTCTCTTTCAGTTGCCCATGCTACTTTTGGAACATGTGGAATATTTTAGTTACTTCTTTTCTGTTTGGCCATCAGCATGATCAGGAGAAGCCTTCATTAGGGTCATTGAATTCATGCTTCCCGAAACTGCCACCATGCATCATAAGGGATAGCCTGGTGGTTCTGGAGCTGCTCAGTCCTGTTTGCAAGCCCCATAGCTCTCAGCTGCTAAACTCTTTGCCTATCCTCTGTTCACAGAGCCCTTGAAAGGATTTCAGAAAACTACCTGTGCCCTCACGTTGCACAGTTAGCATGTATAAAGTTTCTTCATACTTTTAAATACTCAAAGAGAATGTAATTCACGACATCTTATAAATACTGACATTTTAAATGTATCTAATAACAGGATGTTTACCATCACCTATTAAAAATTACATGGACAAACTTGTCTGTATCAGTAAGAAAGTTTACATTATCGCTTTTTCTTGATTTCACATTTCCAGGTCAGTCCCTGTGTAAAATTTTTTTTCTATTCAATTCATATTTTATGCTTGAAAATCTTTAATAATTACTTGAAGTAAAATATGTTATAAAATTAAAATATCTGTCTATATTTTTTATTTGATGTGATCATAAAACTGTAAGTAGAAAAATATTTCTCTGGGCTGAGTTCTCATAAAAATCACAAAGTAAAACAGTATAAATATATTACAACTGTTGACATATAATTGTTAAATACGGAAAGTAAATTTTCCTTGAAAAGACATTTATTAATAAGATGAAAAACAATTTTTAAAATTCCATATATCTATTGTGTTTGAACATGATTTACTGATAAAGCAAGGAAAGGTTCAACATTAATTCTGTGCCTCTTCATTTTTACTGAAGTAAGTAATACTTTACATAGATAGTAGATAAGGATGAAAAGTTCTGCTATAGCAGTGCCTTTCAATTCTTAAGTCCTCAGGATGACACGCCAAAAATCACAGAGACCTAGCCTCAAAAATTATCTTGAATGATTCTTTAGCTATAGCCTAATTAGATTATCTTTCAAATTTGTCAATAGCTAAAATTGAGAAGCCATCTACTTGCAAGGTGATTTGTTATTCATTCACACTGGATATTGTATAAGAAAAAAAATACTGTATTAAGACTCATCCAGTGACAACTATACTTATTGCTTTTTTGCTCATACGTACTCTTTTGGAGGAAAGAGGCATAACAGTGACTCTTTAAATTTGTTTTAAAATTTGGTTTTATTTTTGATTGATTCATAATCATTGTACATATTTATGGGGTACAGTGTGATGGTTTTGATACATGTTTGCATTGTATAGTCATCATCAGGATAAGTACAAATCCATCACCTTAAACATTAATTATTTCCTTGTGGTAAGAACATTCAGAACCCTTTCTTCTAGCTGTTTTGAAATGTGTATTCATTATTATTGACTGTAGTCACCCCACTATACAATAGAACACCAGAGAGTATTCCTCCTAACTGTAACATTGTACCTGTTGACCAATCTCTCCCCAACCTTCTTCTCGTCTCCTTTCCCCAGCTTCTCTCTACTTCTCTGAGATGAACTTTTTAGATTCCACATATGGGAGCATGGAATAGTTTTCTTTCTATGTCTGAGTAATTTCACTTAACATAATGTCCTCCAGTTTCATCTGTGTTGACACAAAATGACAGGACTGTCTTCTTTTTTAAGGCTAAATAATATTTTATTGTATATATATGTATATGTATGTATATATGTGATACATATACACATATATTTATGTATACATGCGTGTACATATATATACATATACACACACATACATCACAGTATCAGTCAGGTTTTGTTTTAGAACTAAGTTAATTATAAAGTGTTCTTAGAAAAATAAGCAAGAATAAGGAAAACCCTGAAAAGCATGAGGGATAGTTAAGCCTTACCAGTTTTAAAAATGGATTTTAACACCTCTATAATTACAATAATTATAATTACAATTACAGTAGCTCAATGAAGCAGAATAGAACATGTAGAGGCAGTTGCATATCAAAACATGGTATATAATAGGATCAGCACATCAAACCCATGGGGAAATAAACTGATGAGTAGAGTTGTGATCATCGAATAGCCATCAGGAAAAAGAAAACTGCGTCTTTTCATAGTATACAGTAGGAAGAAACATCAAATGAATCAGAAATCTAAGTGTACAAATGGAAACCATATAAATATTAGCAGAAGATATAAGTGAATTCATCTATAAAATCAGATTAGATAATGCTTTTCCAATTATGACTAAAAATTTAGATGTGATATTGGAAAACATTGATAAATTTTTTAATCGATTTTTAATTATGGGTATAGAGTAGGTATATATATTTATGGGGTACATGATCTATTTTGTTACCTCCATGCTATGTGAAATAATCACATCATGGAGAATGGAGTATCCATCCCCTCAAGCATTTATATTTTGTGTTACAAACAATTCAGCTACACTCTTAGTTCTTTAAAAATGTACAAGTAAGTAATTATTGACTATAGACACCCTGTTGTGCTATCAAATAGTAGGTCTTATTCATTCTTTATATATTTTTCTGTACCCATTAACCATTCCCACCTCCCCGATGGGTTCCCCACTACCTGTCCCATCCTTCTACTCTCTGTTCATGAGTTCAGTCATTTTGACTTTCAAATCTCACAAATAAGTGAGAACATGCAGCATTTGTCTTTCTGTGCCTGCCTTATTTCACTTAACAGTATGATCTCCAGTTCCACTCATGTTGTTGCAAATGACAAGATCTCATTCTTTTTCAAAGTTGACTAGCACTTTGTTGTGTATATTGTAAACCAAAAAGTAACTGAAACAAGTCTCAATCAATTTAGAAAGTTTATTTTGCTAAGGTTAAGGATGTATCATGACACAGCCTCAGGAGGTCCTGACGACATGTGTCTGAGGGGGCTGGGGTACAGCTTGCTTTTATACATTTTGGGGGGACATAATACATCGATCAATACATGTAAGATTCACATTGGTTCTATCTGGAAGGGCGGAACAACTTGAACCAGGGTGTTGGGGGACTTCCAGGTCATAGGTAGATTTAAATATATTCTAATAGGCGGTCTGTTGAAAGCGTTATTATCAATAGAAAGGAATGTCTGGGTTAAAATAACAGGTTGTGTGGAGGCCAAGGTTTTATGCAGATGAAGCCTCCAGGTAGCAGGCTTCAGGGAGAATACATTGTAAATGTTTCTATCAGCCTTAAGGTCTGTGTTGATGTTCATGCTGGAGAGTGTAATGAGGCATGTCCAACCCTCTCTTCCATCATGGCCTGACCTAGATTTTCAAGTTAACTCCAGAATCCCCTTGGCTGAGAAGAAGGGTGTGTTCAGATGGTTGGGGGGCCCTGGAATTTCATTTTTGGTTTACAGTATGTACCACATTTTCTTTATCTGCTGATGGAAACTTAGGTCTTAGTTATTATAAACAGTGCTGCAGCAAACATAGGAGTGCAGATGTTTCTTCAATATACTGATTTCTTTGAATATTTTTCTTCAATATACTGATTTCTTTGAATATTTTTCTTCAATATACTGATTTCTTTGAATATTTTTCTTCAATATACTAATTTCTTTCTTTTGAGTGTATACCCAGCAGTGGGATTGCTGGATCATATGCTAGCTCTATTTTAGTTTTCTGAGGAACCTCCAAACTGTTCTCCATAATAGTTATGAGAATTTACATTCTCACCAACAGTGTGTGAGGGTTCCCTTTTCTCCACATCCTCACCAGCATTTGTTCTTGCCTGTCTTTTGGATATTAGCCATTTTAACGGAGGTGAAAGGATATCTCATTGTAGTTTTAATTTGCATCTCCCTGTTGATCAGTGATGTTGACCTCTTTTCATAGGCCTGTTTGCCATTCGTATGTCTTCTTTTGAGAAATGTCAATTTAAATCTTTTGCCCATTTTTTTGTTTGATAGGATTATTAGACTTTTTCTCATGGAGTTGTTTGAGCTCCTGATACATTCTGGTTATTAATCCCTGTCAAATGAGTAGTTTGCAAATGTTTTTCCTGTTCTGTGGATTGTCTCCTCATTTTGTGGGTTGTTTCCTTTGCTTTGTAGAAGGTTTTTAACTTGATGTGATCCCACTTGTTCATATTTGCATTCGTTGTCTGTGCTTGTGGGGTACTGCTCAAGAAGTTTTTGCCCATACCAAATCTCCGTATGCTGGAGATTCTCCCCAGTTTTCTTTTGTTTCATAGTTTCAGGTCTTAGATGTAAGTCTTGAATTCATTTTGAATCGATTTTTGTATATGGTAAGAGGGTAGGGGTCTAGTTTCATTCTTCTGCATATGGATATTCAGTTTTCCAGCACCGTTTATTGAAGAGACCTTGTTTTCCCCAGTGTATGTTCTTGGCACCTTTGTTGAAAATGACTTCACTATAGGTATGTGGATTTGTTTCTGGGTTCTCTGCTCTGTTCTGTTGGTCTGTGTGTCTGTTTTTATGTCAGTACCATGCTGTTTTGGTTATAATAACTCTGTAGTATAATTTGAATCAGGTAATGTGATTCCTCCAGTTTTGTTATTTTTGTTTAGGATAGCTTTGACTATTCTGGCTCTTTTATGGTTCCATATACATTTTAGGATGTTTTTTCTATTTCTGTGAAGAATGTCATGGGTATTTTGATAAAGATTGCATTGAATTTGTAGATTGCTTAGGGTAGTATGGACATTTTAACAATACATAAACATGGAATATTTTTCCATTTTTTTAGTATCCTTTTAATTTCTTTCATCATGTTTTATAGTTTAAATTATAGAGATCTTTTACTTCTTTAGTTAGTTCCTAAGTATTTAATTTTATTTGCAGCTACTGTAAATGGGATTACTTTTTAATTTTTTTTCAAATTGTTTTCTGCTGGCATATGGAAATGCTACTGATTTTTATACGTTGATTTTGTGTCCTGCAACATTACTGAATTTATTATTTTTAAAATTTTTTGTGTGTGAAACTTTAGGATTTTCTATATATAAGATTCTGTCATCTGCAAACAAAGGTAATTTGATTTCTTCCTTTCCAATTTGCATGCCCTTTATATCTTTCTCTTGTCTGATTGCATAGCAGGACTTCCAGTACAATGTTGAATTACGGTAGTGAAAGTGGGCATCCTTGTCATGATCCAGATCTTAGGGGAAAGGCTTTCTGTTTTTCTCCATTCAGTATAAAACTAGCTGTGGGTCTATTGTATATAGCTTTTGTTATGTTAAGGTATGTTTCTTCTATCCCGTTTTTTGAGGATTTTTATCATGAAGAGATGTTGAATGTTACCAAATCCTTTTCAACATCAATTGAAATGATCATATGGTTTTTATACTTCATTCTGTTGATAGAGTGCATCACACTGATTGATGTCCATATGTTGAACTATCCTTGTATCCCAGGGATAAATGTCTGTTGGCCACAGTGAATGATCTTTCTAATGTATTGTTGAATTCAGTTTACTAGTATTTTGTTGAGGATTTTTGCATTCATATTCATCAGAGATATTGGCCTGTACTTTCCTTTTATTGATGTGTCATTGTCTGGTTTGGTTATCAGGGTAATATCGGCCTCATAGAATGAATTTTGAAGTATTCTCTCCTCCCTGTTTTTTGGAATATTTTGGGAAGGATTGGTATTAGTTCCTGTTTTAATGTTTAGTAGAATTTATCAGTGAAGGCATCAGGTCTCAGGCTTTTCTTTACTGGGAGACTTTTTTATTATGGCTTTATATTGTTACCTATTATTCATGTGTTTTAGTTTTAGATTTCATCCTGGTTCAATCTTGGTACATTGTATGTGTCTAGGAATTGGTTCATTTCTTCTAGGTTTTTCAATTTATTGGCATATTGTTGCTCATAATAGCCACTAATCATCCTTTGAATTTCTGCAGTATCAGTTGTAATGTCTCCTTTTTCATTTCTGATTTTATTCATATCTTCTTTCTTTTTTTCTTCATCTGGCTGAAGGTTTGCTAACTTTAACTTTTAAAAAATCAACTTTTTGTTTCATTGATCTTTTGCATTATTGCTTTCATTTCAATTTCATTTATTTCTGCTGTGATATTTATTATTTGTTTTTCCTACTAGTTTTGGGTTTGGTTTGCTCTTGCTTTTATAGTTATTTAAGTTGCATAGTTAAATTGTTTGTTTGAAGTTTTTCCTCTTTTTTTGATGTAGGCACATGCGGGTATACACTTCCTTCTTGGTGCTCCTTTTGCTGTATCCCATAGGTTTTGGTATTTTGTGTTTTCATTATTATTCGTTTCAAGAAGTTTATAATTTCCTTCTTAATTTCTTCCTTGGCCCACTGGTAACTCAGGAGCATGTTGTTTAATTCCCATTATTTGTATAGTTTCTAAAATTCCTTTTATTATTGATTTGTAGTTTTATTCCATTGTGGTCAGAGAAGATGCTTGATATTATTTCAGTTTTTAAAAATGTTTTAAGGATTGTTTTGTGACCTAACATATGGTCTGTCCTCCATGTGCTGAGGAAAAGAATGTGTATTCTGCACCCATTGGATGAAATATTCTGTAAATATCTATTCGATCTATTCGTTCTCTACTGTATATTAACCCTGATGATTCTTTGTTGCTTTTCATTTGGAAGATCTGTCCAGTGCTGAAATTGGGGTTTTACTCTCCAGATATTATTGTATTGGGGCCTATCTCTCTCTTTAGCTTTAATAATATATCTGGATGCCTCCAGTGTTTGGTTTAAAATTGTTATTTGATCTTGCTGAGTTAACCCTTTTATCATTATATAATGACCTTCTTTGTCTCTTCTTGTAGTTTTTGTCTTGAAAACTATTTTGTCTAAGTATAGCTACTCCTGCTCTTTTTTTGGTTTCCATTGGCATGGAATATCTTTTTCCATCCCTTTATTTTTAGTTAAGATGTATTTTTTTAGGTTAAGTGTGTTTCTTGTAGGCAACAGATCAGTGGGTCTTGTTTTTTCATTCATTCATCTAATCTGTGTCTTTTGAGGGTTTAGTATATTTACATTCAATATTATTGATAAGTAAGGACTCAGTGCTGTTGTTTTGTTATTTGTTTTTGGTCCCTCCTTCTTCTCTCCTCTCCCCTCCCCTCCCCACTCTTCCTCTCCCCTCTCCTTCCCACCTTCCTTTAGTGAAGGTGTTTTTCCACTCCCATCTTCCTTTAGTGAAGGTGTTTTTCTCTGGTGGTATGATTCAGTTTCTTCCTTTTTATTTTCGTGTAACCATTGTATGTTATTTAGTTGGAAGTTACCATGAGGCTTGCAAATACTATCTTAGAACTTAACACAACACTGCATAAACAAATAAATAAGCAAAAGAGGAATTAAAAACTATGCCTTAACTTCATCCCCCCACTTTTTAACTTTTTGTTGTTTCTATTTATATCTTACTGTGCTGTCTGTGTCTTTAAAAGTTGCTGTAGTTGTTTTTTATTGGTTCATTGTTTAGTCTTTATACTTAGGATAAGAGTAGTTTACACACCATAGTTACAGCATTATATTCTGTGTTTTTCTGTCTTCTTACTATTACCAGTGAATTTTCTACCTTCAAGTAATTACTTATTGCTCATAAATGTCTGTTTTTTTTTCTGATTAAAGTACTCCCTTTAGCATTTCTTATAGGTCAGGTTTGAGAACTTCCCCAGCTTTTATTTGGGGAAATCTTTATTTATCCTTTATGCCTGAAGGGTATTTTCGCTGATGCTATTCAAGGGCAAAAGCATTCTTTCATTCAGCACTTTATGTGTATGCCACTCTCTCCTGGCCTGTGAAGTTTCCATTGAAAAGTCTGCTGCCAGACATATTGGAACTTCATTGTATGTTATTTGTTCCTTTTCTTTCCTGCTTTTAGGACCCTTTCTTTATCCTTGACTTTTGGGAGTTTGATTATGAAATGCTTTGAGGTAGTGTTTGGGTTACGTCTACTTGGTGTCCTATAACCTTCCTTGGGTATTGGTAACTTTCTCTAGGTTTAAGACGTTCTCTGTCATTATCCCTTTCAATACATTGACAAATTGACCTCAGAGAATTGACCTCAGAGAAAATATTAATGAATTTAATTTTAGGAAAAACAAAAAACCCTCTTGAATGACAAAAAAAGAGAAAATGAAAATAAATAAAGAAAGAAAACACTTACTCCTAAGGAGAAATGTAAATGAACTACAGTGAACTACTGTTCATTACCTTTGAGATTGGCAGAAGCCTAAAAGTTTGTTACTATACCCTTTTCACTAAATTGTGGGGCCCTTAAATGCATTGCTGAGCAAAATGCAAAGTGCTACCTTTATGGTGGTGAATTGGGCAGTATCTAGCCAAATTATACATACATTTAGGTTTTAACACAGAAATCCTACTTTTAGAAATCTACTCCAAGACTCATTGTTAAAAATCTAAAGTGATTCAAGTGTAAGGCTGTTTATTGCGGCATTATTTGTAACAACTGGAGGTGGAAGCAATGTTCATGCCTGTTGGGAGGGGATTGGTAGATGAAGCTATGGTACATGAAGATGGGGTATAATATCCACGTGATTGAATACTATGAATCTGTGAAAGAAGGAAGAAATTTGTTATGTTATTGATATGAGGTGTTTTCTGGGGTATATTTTTTCCATTTCTAAAAATTAAGGGTGACTTTTCCTGTGAATCAAAGTAATAAATAAGGCTTCAATATGATAGATTAATATTAACTTGTAAATAAGAACGTACTGGGTTCCAAGCCCTAGGACAGTACAGCACTTAAAATAATAATGGCTCCCAGTGATGACCATGCCTGCAGCTTTCGTCGTGTCCATCCTAGGCGCTGTGCTTAGTTATGTGGGATCATTTTATCTTCCTTGTATGGACACAGAAAATGTCCAAATGCTAGAGGTCAATTGGTGATTCGTTGATATCTCCTTATTCTTGTTGGATATGATGCTCTCTTCAATTAAGGATATTGGTGACATAACATTTCTTAAGAGCGCTCTGCCGTTGTTTTTAAATATTTCTTCCAAGCCATTGATCCTAGCCTGCAGTTTTGATGCCAATGCTTGCTTAATCTCACCAGAAGAGAGGATCAAAGGAAGGCATGAGTTACATCATCCTTTTGCTGCTTTCAATGTCCTCTATTTTAAGAGATTTTGCAACTCTTCCTTTTCTTAGTTACACTGTCTGGGCTGTGAGAGGCACTCCTTTTGTGCATATCCGGTGATAAAATGTAGCACTGATCCATCTCCTTGTGAATTCCTTCCTTCCTTAGCCTAGCGCTTAGCTTAGCACTTACTGCTTAACAGAAAAATTGCAGAATATTAGTTTTATTGGTGCTCCCTCTGCTGGCTGTTTCTGTGTCTTTGCGTAAACAGTGTAACTGCTTCAGCTCCAAGAAATAGCTAATCTCTGATGAGCACAGAGGCAGGAGCATTAGCCTGATGGAGGCCGAGTGCAGGCTTCAATCATTGGGATGTTAAAGCCCAGCTTTCAATTCCAGCCCAGCATGCAGAACCTGTCTTCACTTTCCTCATCTGTTACAGTTTCCATCTTGTAGTTTCCTGTTAGGGATTAGAAATTATGTAGCTCATCTGACATCCGTAGAAAATGTTCTGAAATGGTGAGTAAACCTGACCGGAGCCTTCCAGAAAATATTTGCAGATATTATTATGTATTATTTTTTCTTGAGAAAGTGTAAGTCGTTTATTATGGCTGTATCTTAAAGAGTCTATGAGAATAGATTTGAGTTTTTTTAAAAAAAAAAAATACCCTAATGTAGATGGTCAAAGAAATTCGATCTTCCCTAGAAAAGTTAGTAAATTTCTTAGAAACTGAAATGTACTCTATTCCAAGATACATTTTCATTGTCTTAATCAAAGGGTGCTTGAATCATAGTAAATATTCTCATCATTCAACTAACTTTAAATAGTTTTCCTGGAGTTTTACAGTTTCCAGAGAACACTCCCTTCTGCATCTGTGAAGGAAAGTGTGCCTCAAGCTGTACACTGGGTTTCACTGGACACCTCTGGGGATCTGGCTTAGTGGGGACATGGTCAGTATTGATTCTCCTCAAGCATCAAGCAGATTACAGTGCAGTTAACGTCATCCCACACATCTGGACCCCAAGACAAAGGGAGGTCACATAGCCGATGGTGGATGCCGATTAGTGATGAGGTGTGGGTTAGCTCTCCGGTCTGTTTCCTAAGTCACACAAACAGCAGTGATAAAGTGTGCTCATGGATGAGACAAGGTACCCGAGTCAATTTGTAATTCAGCACACAAAAATGCAAAGGAAATGATTATATCAGCCTGATGAAGTGCAAACATTCTGATGGAGGAGTAAAGTGACCCGGGTTCTAATCCTCGTTCTGTTATTCACCAGGATAGCAGACCAGTCACAGCAAGCCTTTCTCTGAAGAATGAACTTTTGAAATAACTGGCCTTTTATGGGCCCTGCTTCTTGGTTTCTTGTTTTTTTTTTTTTTTTTTAAATCCACATTCTATAAATTTTATCTATCTAAAGGTGTTACCACGTGCTTTATCAGATATCTGTGCATTGCTTGATACCATAAAGTTAAATTTCTTTTGGTTAAAGGGTTTTAAAAATTACTGCCTCATAAAACAAACAAGCAAACAACAAAATAAACCTGTCTGGAGACATTTTGTCCATTTGCCCTATTGAGGCAGCAACAGAAATAGTGTGTCACCATAGTGTCTCATAGATGGACGGAGCCTATGCTACATTTAAAGTGATTTCCATAGCAAAAGCCCTAATAAAGTTTCCAGAATTCGTGTTGAGTGGCACTGGTTGTCATGGAAGCCTTTGCAGTATTGGGGGCAGGCATTTACAGGGAAGCCCACTAGTAAAATAATATATTCAGAAAAAGTTATTAAAAGCTACAGTGTAAAGGAAACATCATAATTTCAGCTGCCCTGAGTCCCATGCTTAGGAGAGCCTGCATTTCTGCGGGCTGATCCAGGTCTCCAGGGGATTACTGAGAATTTGCAGATGTTGTCTTCGCATGTATGAAGCTGTGTTGCCACAGGGTGCCAGTGTTGTCACATGCACAGCAAATCCCCATGCGAGCTTTTCTCTGCCTGGAAAAGCTCAAATCTGTTCTGTTTTTGGAGTCTTCACCAGTTGAGAACAGGAAAATAGATCCTGGGGGCTGAGCCACATGCTTATGATGTAGAATTAAGTTTTGTTATACATCAGTTGTGTAGAGATATTTTTAAAATTTAGCTTGTACCTTTAGAAAATGCTTTATATTCAAAGTAAAATAAATTACCTATGGCAAGTTGTAAGCATAGAGTAGGAGAATCATGTTCAGTGCCTACAAGTCTAACAGGGTTTCTTGTTGCATATTCTCCTGAGATTTTCTCAGTATATACATCTGCACTTTACATAATGCCAATGACAATCTGCATAGAGGTTTGCATATCCTTTATAATTTGTCCTGGTACCTGCATGGTTCTTTTAAAGGCTGTATGATCTTCCATGTAAAGGGAAAAGCATGGCTTTTGTTTTCATTTGCTTGAATTTGGATTTGACTTAATCACACACAGCTCTGAGATCTCTTAGAGCCTCATCTTTCCACGTGTACAGTGGGCTCATAATCACCAGCTCCTAGCTTTCTTATGAGGATTAAATGAGATGGAATGCATGCCAAGCACAGCAAGGAGCTCACAGCTACACTCGATGAAGGTTGGCTCGGTCCTGTTGCTCATCGCTTCTTTTCTCTGGTATAAATAATGTGAAACTCACCTTTATCCCAAAAGCCTCTTTTCATGTGGGAGGTTTTCTTTATGAAGGAGACCTGCAAAGGTATTAGTGAATCAAAGGATATGACAACTTTATGAAATCACTGCATTGTTTCCCTCGATGACTGTCACCAACAACAAATAACAGTGTGTTATATGGCCCCTCAGCTCTTCATTTCTGATTCAGAGCCTTATGTATACAAAACTTCTTCGACTATTGGAAAGTCAATAGCCCTTAATATCTAGAAAAATCATTCTAAGGTTCTTTACCTACCTGTTTGATCATTAAAAATAGGCCAGGCGCTTTGGCTAATGCCTGTGATCCCAGCACTTTGGGAGGCTGAAGTGGGTGGATCATCTGAGGTCAGGAGTTTGAGCCAGCCTGACCAACATGGCAAAACCCTGTCTCTACTAAAAATACAAAACTAGGTGAGTGTGGTGGCCATGCCTGTAGTCCCAGCTGCTCAGGAGGCCAAGGCAGGAGAATTGCTTGAACCCAGGAGGCCGAGTTTACAGTGAGCTGAGATTGCACCATTGCACTCCAGCCTGGGCAACAAGGGTGAAACTCCATCTCAAAACAACAACAAAAAAATAGTTTAAAAAATATTCTTATCATATGATCTCTAATGCAAACCCAAAAACTATCAGAGGAGGATTTCGGTTTTAAAGCTTTGATGATTTTTTCCCCAGAGCATTCAACTTGTGGAGTAGTATACAAACAGATCCTGAAGAGCTGATAAACAGGGCCTAATGCCAGGACCAGTTCTCAAAGGGAAAAGAAGAAATGTGGATTTTTCACCACTTGGCTGAAAATGTGATGTTTGTACTGAGGTAGAAAATGTCCCTTTCAAATACTGATTTTCCTTACGTTCCTTATCACATGACTATTATTTCCACTGTCTGTGTTTCCTTTCTGGCCTTCCCCTGCGCTTTGTCAGACTAGTATAGAACTGTAGAATCTCACTTGCCTGCACATGGATTTAAGCTGCTTCAGATACCAGAGAAGGTGAGAAGCAGAGCTCTCTGCCCCTCGTATCCTTTCCTATCTAGGAGAGGACATCTCCGCCACCACGGTTCTTCGGGCTAGAATCTTGGGGTCCTCTTTGCCCCCTTTTCTCTCCCCGTCCACCAACAACCCTCATATTGTCTGCCGCCTTCAAGATGCATCCAGAATCCCACCACTTCGCACAACCTGCCCTTGTCACCTGGCCAGGCCTCCTGGCGCCTCCACTTCCCAGCACCTGCGGCTCCAAAGCCGCCTCCCCATCTCCCTGCTTTTCGCCCTGCAGTTTCCTGGGGCAGCCAGAGCGCGGCCGCCAGGGGAGCACAGCCAGCAGGTGGGCTTGGCTCAGGGCGCAGACAGCCCGCAGCACCGCCCCCGCTGCCCTCCTCCACGCTCCTGGCCGGCTCTTCGCGTGTCTTGATCCAGGTTCTTAAAAAAGGAAGTAGACTATAGGCTGGGCGTCCCTCAAACCGGCAGCCGCGGGGTCTGCCTTTGGGGCCGCAGTTTCTCAGCTCGCCCGCCCGCTGGCCTCCCTGCCCACGGAGTCCCTGCGCCCCTTCCCCGCGCCCCACCTTCCCTGTCCCTGCCCCGCGCCGCGCCTTCCCTGTTCCCTGTCCCCTGTCCCCCGGCCGGCCGCGCGCCTTCCGTGTCACCTGTCCCCCACCCCGCGCCCCTCCTTCCCTGTCCCCTGTCCCCCACCCCGCGCCCCGCCTTCCCTGTCCCCTGTCCCCCACCCCGCACCACGCCTTCCCTGTCCCCTGTCCCCCACCCCGCACCACGCC
>CAUYQU010051221.1:0-24431 GCA_963574635.1 Cheracebus regulus | reverse complement strand
AATGCCCATCGATGATAGATTGGACAGGGAAAATGTGGCACATATACACCATGGAATACTATGCAGCCATAAAAAACGATGAGTTCGTGTCCTTTGTAGGGACATGGATGAACCTGGAAACCATCATTCTCAGCAAACTGAAGCAAGAACAGAAAATCAGACACTGCATGTTCTCACTCATAGGTGGGTGTTGAACAATGAGAACACATGGACACAGGGAAGGGAGCATCACACTCTGGGGTCTGTTGGGGGGAAATAGGGGAGGGACAGCAGGGGATAGGGAGTTGGGGAGAGATAGCATGGGGAGAAATGCCAGATATAGGTGAAGGGGAGGAAAGCAGCAAATCACACTGCCACATGTGTACCTATCCAACAATCTTGCATGTTCTTCACATGTACCCCACAACCTAAAATGCAATTTAAAAAATAAATAAATAAAAAATATAAATCACCAATTTACCTAGAATATTTCAGTTTCTTCTCAATATCTACCTTTTTTCTTATAGAATAAATACTTTACAATGTACATTTTATACACCAAGCAAAATAATGTAATATGCATTGATCAAGTATAGTGTGATTTTTTTTTCTGAATGTTCTTGAACAGTTACTATAATATAATAGAAATAAAATGGTTTGAAACCACTTATGGTAGAGACATCAATGAAACCAATGTGTCACCCCTTGGGAAAAAAGGTTTTGAAATCAATTAAAATAGTTGGCCATGCTTAACATTCATTGAGAAGAAAAAGCTCTCAAATATATTTCAAGTTCTAAACTCACATGTATTTCAAGGATCAATTGAGCCCCCACTTGCAAAGATGACAAAAAACCTTTTGGGAGACCAGCATTCCAGACAAGAACTACTAAAAGCTTAGGTAAAATTAAAGGTACATCTCTTGGGAGAGGTCTGTGAACTAACGAAGCAACAGACAATGGAAAAACCACAAAGAAAGTTCAGACATTTTTCCTGGAATGCTTGTGAACACTGGACGCAGGACAAGCAGCAGTAGATGCAGTTCTGGGGTCTGGGCAGAAGCCACTACTGAAAAACTGAAAGGCAACAGACATTTTCATGATCTCATGATACTGGAGAGATGGAGAGTAGAAAAAGAGGACAAGGTGGCCGTGAGCAGGGAGGGGCAGGAAACTGAGTCCAGTGCTACACTGGTTTCATCCTTAAGACATTTTCAGATATCTTAAATTGCTTTGAAAGTGAGGCTAAGAATTCAAAGAGAGCAGCGTTTGAGTCTTGTAGTGTTAAAAAGATATACAGCAGAGTCCCAAACCAGCTGGAGGGGGATCCTCACTGAACACCCCAGGCTCTCAAATGGGAGAGCTGGAGGGTGACACCTAGAATCGAAGGTGAAGTGCAGATCGACAAAGACTGGAAAACGACAACTCTCATTCAGGGCAGCTCAGTTCCTGACTTTGCCTGTCAGTCATCAGTCCCCACTCTAGCTCCCTGCTGTATGAATTAAGCCCTCTCCGAGGCTGAGGCAAGAGAATCTTGAACCAGGGAGGTGGACGTTGCAATAAGACAAGATCGCACCACTGCAAGCAAGATTCTATCTCAAAAAAAGAATATAAAAAAGAAGAGGCAGGAGGAGGTGGGGGAGGAGGAGGGGAAGGTGTAGGGGTACGGGGAGGAGGAGACCAAGAGAATGCTCTTAAAGCAGCATGGCTGGAATGGAGGGGAGAGTCACATTATGTTCAACTGGACAACAATAGATGATATCTAAGTAAACACAATGGAAGGCAGAGGAGAATGGAATGACTCTTTAAAGTGCCAAAAAATGGTTGCCAAACTAGGATTCAATACCTAGCAAAAATGTTCTTTGAAAATGAAGCAAATTGATGCTTTCGGAAACCAGAACATGAGAAACTTTTTACCAAGAGAGTTCTTTCAGAAGGAAAATGATTCTAGACATAAGCACAGAAAACCAGAAAAGGAAAAAGAACAATGGAAGGTGCAAATGTGTGGGCCAGATAGTAAATATTTTAGGCATATGGGCCACATACTCTGCATCGTGACTATTCAGCTTTGCCACTGTAGTGCAAAAGCAGCCAGAGATACTACATGATGGACATGGCTATGTTCTAATAAAGCTTTATTTACAAAAACATGAAGTAGTTAAGATTTTACTTAAGAACTACTGTCTACCAACCCTGATATAAAATAATGAAAATAACGTCTTATGTTGTTTAAATCTTTCTGGGCTGTGTATGTATATATATATGTGTGTGTGTGTGTGTGTGTGTGTGTGTGTGTATGCACACACAAATCCCAGAAAGATTTAATCAACACTATATATGTATATGTATGTATATACACACACTTCCTAGAAATATTTAATCAACATGAGACATTACACATTCACACACACACACATATACACATTCATACACACACATACACATATATATATATATGTATATACAAGGTATTACATTTTTAACATAAGCACTTTAATGGTGATAAATTACTGAAAGCACTGCATATGTTTTCCTTCTTTGAGCATCTTGAAAGAATAAACTATCTCTACAAGATGATCATAACATATATGTAATTTTTTTAACTTAGTGTACACTAAATATATATGACCTAAATTAAATATATATATGATCTAAATTGGTATATACACTAAAATACATATATCATCGAAATTAATAGTATACAACAGGATTGCCAAACCTTTACTGTAAAGGATCAGACAGTAAATAGTTATATAGTGTATATAGTTATATACATTTAGTATACATAATACACACACATATGTTATACATCTGTATATACACATAACTATAATCTATAATCCTAGCTTTATTTAAAAAGTTGTAAAATCAATGAACATACATTCCACATATGTAGGCTAACTTTAATACAGTTGTTAAAGTTCTCCCATGTTCTTCTTCAAATAATGTTCTCATCATTTTGCCTAATGAGCAAGATAAGAGAACGTTTTTGCATGTTCCAGAGAATGGCTTATTTCATTTACTTCAGATTCATGGTTACTGCCCTATGTTCAATTATCTAGTGCTATGCTCTGTCTTTACCTTCAGACTTTTAAAGGTATTGCATTTGTAATAAAAGCACTTTAGTGGTGATAAATTACTGAAAACATTGAATATAAATGTTTTCCTTCATTGAGCATCTTAAAAGAAAGAATAAACTATCTCTACAAAATAATCATAAGTCACAGAGAGAGAGAGAGAGAGTAACTGAAGACTGAATTGAATGATCTCCCCAAGTGAGTTCCTTGCCATAAGATCGGATGAGTATAAAATTCCATAATCATCTGTAAGGTTTTGCATCAGAGAGACCATCTGGATTCATAGCTAAAGCATAGAAGTAGAACTAGGACACCTGAGCTTCAGACTGACATTTATGTTCCTTGAATGTCAACTTACCCTACAGTCTCAAATGGGGGAAGTAAAATCTGCTGCTCTTTTACTTTCTAACACATTATTTATAGAAAGACACTGAACTATTAAGAAAAGATCAACTCTTGTAGGCTAGAAGGGTAAGATAGTATCATTAACACACAGCATTCTAACTTATAGGTTATTCAAACAACTGTCCCCAAAAGAATTCAAAATCAGTAAAAAAACAAAAATTGCCTTTTAAAACACATTGTGAATCCAATGAAACCAATACATTTTCCAAATTAATCCATAGCTTCATAAATGGTGATACAAATAACTCAGTATACTCTAATAACCAATTAATATGAGCATTATTTTTTATCCTAGTGCACAGTTTCAACCCTGGTGAGCTAAGCAGTAAAATCAACACCCAATTTAGAGATTTCCAATTGGAACATTTTATAATTAACAAAGTTATAATCCCAGAAAATTACTGTCAAAAACATCAAGTATACAACAAAGAGGTTGGCTGAGTATAAGAAGTCTTATTCTCCCTTAAAAAGTTATACTTAAACATTGGTTTTTTAAAAGTTACTGAAATAAAAAATAAAATTGCAATTCCCTTTGCTAAATAGAGCTATGAGCCATTTATTTCAATATAAAATATTTTGAAAAAGAAAGATTTTACAAATGATACAATTAGCTTCTTTAAGAGTATTTGGTTGATTGTTTGACCAAAGTTATCACAGCATCTATTCCCTGCAAGTGTCCAGGAAGAACTGAAAATGTAGATTAACAATGTAGCATTTTATACCCAATGATAAATCTCACCTGTTTACCCCTGATAACCAAAGGCAACAGAAAAAGAGGTACTGATTCTTTTCAATTTCCCTTCATTCTCCTTGGTTCCTTTATTCTAAGTTTTGGCACATTCTCTTGAGCACCCAAAACCCTGTACTGTTAATACTGTTATCTGATTTTCATCCTTATAGTCAATGTGATGCCTGTTTATCTAGGCTAGCCGTGTTCACATAAAATCTGAATCTCTTGACCCATTAAAAAGATAGCACAAAACAAAACCTTAAATTCCTAGTAATCCAATCTTTCGGTATAGCATTTAATAACAGCAGCAAATTCCAATAAGTCATCAAATTACTTTATATTAAAGCAATTCTACATAAAGAATCTCACTCTCTGTACAGTGCTTGAGGCTCCTCACCTAAAATTTCTCAGGACCAGGAGACCTCATTCCCATGACCGTTTCTCTTTAACTGTGTTGAAAATGTGGAAGACATCATCAGTCTCCACCACTCACGATCACGCCTTCCCAATCACCTGTCTTTCTGACTCACTGCAAGGACTCGATAAGGGTTTAGCTCATAGTCACTTGTTACTCTGCAAGTCCGATATTGTTCCTGAGGAACTTCACTGCCCATATGGGAAGCCCATCCAAGACGCTTGCCTCCAAGTTTTTCCATTTTTTTTTTGGTTTCCATGACCTTCTTTTTCATTTTACCTCAGGGATTCGCTCCCTTGGTCACATCCTGGATCTTGTTATCACCTGGAAATTCTTTACATCCAGAAAAAAAGAGCCTCAAATTGTCACACTAAATACAACTTCTTCCTCTTGTCCTCTCACTCTCTTTTTTCCATCATATGTGTATTTCAATTTTATAATAGCTAATTATTTAATTCGTTGTCACTAATTAAAAGTCTCACCAAAACCTTATTGGGTGAATGCCCTCAGCTCGTTCTTTCTTGCCTTTTGCTGAAACTGACTAACAAATGCCGCTGGACCAATCCGGCAGTCCTCCCCTTCACATGGAGCTGATCCCTGCTGAAAAAATGGCAGAGTCCTATATACCGGTGCCCAATACAGTCACTCTTCCTCCAACACTTTGTGTCAGATCAGTCCCTCTACTTCCTGGGGACAACTACCTCCACGGTTTCCTTTGCTGACTCATAACCTTGACTTTTCTCCACATCCATCAGTTCATACATGTATTAGCAATTAATGTTTTTTTAACTTTTTTCTTCCATCTATTCTCCCATTTACTCAGCATTTATTCAAAAGTGTTTATTAAGAATCTATAATGTATTCAATATACTGTTTTGGACAATAGCACAAAAAATACATAACATGGAGTGCTTATTCTTAGGAGGCTGTGGTCCAGCAAAGTAAACAAACATGTCAATAATTACACTACATGTTGCAGGGCTTGTTATTATGTTAATGATCTTTCTGACCGTTAGAATTACAGTTGAGTTGTAGCTTACACTTTGCACTTATTTATATTTATTCTAAAGTTTATTAATTGAATTTTTTTAGACAGAGTCTTGCCCTGTTGCCCAGGCTGGATTATAGTGATGCAGTTTGCAACCTCCACCTCCCAGGCTCAAGCAGTCCTCCCACCTCAGCCTCCCAAGTAGCTGGGACTACAGGCATGCACTACCACACCTGGTTAATTTTTGTATTTTTTATCAAGATGGGGTTTTGCCATGGTGCTCAGACTGACCTCAAACTCCTGGTGGCTCAGGCCATTCACCCAAGTCAGCCTCCTAAAGTGCTGGGATTACAGGTGTGAGCCATTGCACTGGCCTTTTATTATTCTTAAAATAAGTGGTATATATCAGTCAGGTCCAAAGAAACTAATACACACACACACACACACAAATATATATATGTACATTTCCTATATATATATATGAATTGACTCATGCAATCATGGGGCTGGCAAGTCCAAAATCTGTAACAGGCCAGGAGGATGAAAGTTCAGGCAGGATTTCTGTCAGTCTTGAGGCAGAATTCCTTCTTCTCTGAGAAACCTGTTTTTGCTTTTAAAGCTTTCAATTGTTTGGATACAATCCACCCACATTATGGAGGGTAATCTCCTTTACTTAAAGTCAGCTTGCTGCAATTGTTCATCGCATCTACAAAATATCTTCCTAGCAGCATCTAGATTAGTGTTTGACCAAACTCAACAACTGAGTGCCATTGCCTCGCCAAATTGCCCAATGAAGTGTAACCACCACAAGACATTATTATGAAAAAGAGAGAGAGAACAAGGAAGAGACAACCTATTAAAGGTAACATTTGGGAAAATGCTAATTTTCCAATCCTGGCTGTATATCCAACTTGCCTAGGGAATGCTTAAAATCCAGTTTCAAGGCCCTGGGAATTCTCAGGGTAGGGTTCAAGGACACGTACACCCCAGACCTTTCTATTCAGAAGTGGTCTAGAAAGCAGCTGCACAGCCCAGGGGATTTGTGAAATGGAACTGTGGTTTCTTCTAAGACGATGCCATGGAATTTTTATTTCTGTATTATTGAGTGGTATCTTAAAAAAGAATTTTGGCCTGAATAATATGTAATACATGTATTGGCACTGGTACCCATTTTCAGCCCATCAGCTGATCACAGTTCATATGTGGATAGACACTGGACATCGTGCAAACAGAATGGGACTTCCAGCTGGACAGGTTAACAAGTAATCCTCTCTCCTTCACTCACCCTCAGCAAATGCTGCCATTGCAGTCATGCGGGCGGCCAACTTACATATCATAGTAAATAGAATTATTGATACAGTCGAGTCTAAGTCATTCCCCACAAAATGGACAGCCAGCATTAAAAGATTCCAGTAAAGAAAGTACTTAGTGAGCACAAAACTTACAGTACAATCACAAGTGACCAACAGAAGAAAGGCAGGTTTTCTGAAAAGTTTCCATTAACCTCCATAGGAGGCAAAGAATGATAGTCTACGTTCTCACTTATAAGTGGGAGCTAAATGATGAGAACACATGGACATGAAGAGAGGAACGACAGACACTGGGGCCTACTTAAACAAAAATGGTTGGAGGAGGGAAAGGATTAGAAAGAATAACTATTGGATACTAGGTTTAGTATCTGGGTGATCAAATAGTCTGTCCAAGAAGCTCCTGTGACATCAGTTTACCTATATAACAACCTGTACATGTACCCCTGAACCTAAAATAAAAGTTTTTTAAAAAGAATGATGGTCTAATCAGGTCTGACAAAAATTCAGCACAAAACATTCAAAATTATCAGAAAACTGTTAGCAGTACAGATTTATATTCATCCGCATTTACAATGATACTGTGCATTGAGCTGTTAGCAAATGCACACCGTGGCAATTGACACTGTGGCAATTAACAAGAGATTTTTGAATTATGTTAACTTTCTCTTTATCATAAGATGTTTTATCTCTTTTGGGGGATATGTTGTGTGAAACATAATACATAATAGTACATATGAAACAATAGTACATAATGAAACATAATAGTACATATTAGCACATTAGTATGTATACAAGTTTAGAAATAGATATGCTTTTATTGAAGGTTCACAATGGGAAGACTTTCATCAATAGAGACACAAAGAAATAAAACAAGCAACAAAGAAAGAAACATGGGGAGCTGTGTTAGTCAGCTTTGGTTCCCATAACAAAATCTCATCAGCTGTGTGCCTTAACATCAGAAATTAGGTATTTTTTACAGTTCTGGAGGCTGGAAATCTGAAAGTCAGATCAAGCCACCAGCATGGTCAGATTCTGCTGAGAGTACTCCTCCTGCTTTGCAGGTGGCTCACTTTTCTATGAGCCCTCACACGGCAAGGAGAGAGAGAATGGGTTATCCAGGCTCTCTTCTTAGAAGAACATTCACCCTATTTGATCAGGGACCTATCTTTATGACCTTATTTAACCTTAATGACTTCCATGAGGGCCCTATCTGCAACACAGTCATATTGGGAGCTATTATGGTTTAATCAAATAATTTTTTTTTTGAGATGGACTCTCCCTCTGTCGCCAGGATGGAGTGCAGTGGTGCAATCTTGGCTCACTGCAACCTCTGACTCCTGGGTTCAAGCAATTCTCCTGTCTCAACCTCCCGAGTAGCTGGGACTACAGGTGCGTGCCACCACGCCCAGCTAATTTTTTTGTATTTTTAGTAGAGACGGGGTTTTACCAAGTTAGCCAGGATGGTCTTAATCTCTTGACCTAGTGATCCACCTTCCTCAGCCTCCCAAAGTACTGGAATAACAAGCGTGAGTCCCTGTGCCTGGTCCATCAAATAAATTTTTAAGGGACACAATTCAGTCCATAGCAGGGATCATTAAATTAGAGGTACAAAATTATTTTTTTTTAATCTGCCTGGTGGGTACATATCAAATATCTTCAAATTTGTCTGCAATTGTCGTATTATTTTTGTATTTGTAAAATGTTATTTCTATAACAGTAACTTACTAAATAATTAATTTTAGTGAAGGCAGTGTTTTTAAAGGGTAGTTCTTACCTGCTCTGACCACTTTCATTATATGAATCATGACTCAAGAAGTCAGGAGGAGTCTGCCTGGTCACAATTTGTTAATTTATTGATGCCTTTATTTTCTTGTTCGACATATATGTATGTTGAGCTCCCCGTATGGACTGGTCATTATTTTAAGCACCGAAGACATGATAATAACCAAACCGGCAGTGTTCCCTGCACATCTGAGGTTATATTTTAGTGAGAAGAAGTAAACAAATGAAACCTGAACAAATACATGTCAGGTAGTTAGAGGTGCATGAAACAGCAAAGGTATGGATAGAGCTTTTTGTGTAGTTGAAACTTAAAGCCCTGCACATGTGTGAAATTACCTACCAGGTAAACGTAGCTAGAAGGTCAGTGATCAGCTCCAAATCCATGCTGATCTTTAGAGGAATAAAGGAAGGAGATTGAGAATGAGAAAGTCCAGCAAAGCCACAAGAAACAAATGAGTGGAGAGTGAGGTCCGAGCACTCTACCTAATGCTGCTGAGGAATGGAATGGACCGTGACACTTGGGGACATGGAAGAACTTGGTGACCTTGACGATAATGATTTCAGCAGGATTGCTGGGTCAAAGTCTTGCTTGAAATACATTCAAATGAGAATGAGAGGTGCTAAGGTAAAGACAGAAA
Source organism: Cheracebus regulus (assembly GCA_963574635.1). NCBI lineage: Eukaryota > Metazoa > Chordata > Mammalia > Primates > Pitheciidae > Cheracebus > Cheracebus regulus. The sequence goes on along the minus strand of CAUYQU010051221.1, from coordinate 15,110 downwards.
GAGGCAACTCTTTTTAGGAATTTTGCTCTAAAGACAGCAGTGAAATGGGGTAGTATCTGGAGGATAATTCTGTCATGGGAAGGATATTTTAAAGGAAGAAAATATAGCATTTTATATGCTGATGTAAATGACCCAGTAAAAATTAAAATTTGATTATATAACAGCTAAAGGAAGTAATTTTAGTCACAAATTTCCAGAATAGTAGAGAAGGAAGGAAGTCCAGCACACCAAGGCATGTTGGGTAGCGGGGCTGGACTTTGCTAGGATAAGGAAAATTCATTTTCCTTGGAAACGTGATGGAGTTTATGGATATGGACTCAGACTTCTGCATGTTTGGCAGAAGATGATGATGAAGTTCTTCTATAATTGCTTCTCTACAAAATCAGTATGAAGGCTGTCAGGGAGGAAGTCTATGTATGCCAATAGCTATCTGAACAAGTTCTTCAACTGGTGACCAAAAAGGCTTCTTGGTGAATGACAATCTACATCATAAAATAAGTAAAGTCTACAATTTACTCTAATTATCTTGACTATCCTCAAACACGGCATGCTGTAAGTAGTGGTGCATTGACTTCCAAATTCTCTTTATTATGGAGTTAGAGTAAACCCCTAGTTATCTCTTTCTGGGCCAGCCCACTTCATATATTGTCTGGTTCCTCTAATTCTCTTTTGTATCTTGCACAGTTCTTGTCCCACTCTGGTCTACACCAATGTCATGTCCTCTTATCTGAACTTTTATTGCCATTTCCAGAAAAATCCTAACTTGCTCTAAGTTCTCTTAAAATAGATTCAGTCCCAATGGCACTGCTCCATGAAATTGTATTTGCTTTTCAAAACATTGTCAGGTGCGTGTCCTGGCTAAATTCTTCTCTCTGCACAAAGCTGCAAGATCCTTTGATTTTCATCTGTGGGTTCCCACCAGATGCCTCCTGCTTCCTCAAAAAAGAAAATGCTTCTAGATTGGGTGCGATTTGAAAAACAAATGCTTCATTATGCCAACAGCCTATCCATCAAGATAATGACTGCACGCTAGTGTGGAGTAGCCTTCTGACTGCAGAACCGAGAGTTGATCATGAACCAGCCTGGCTCCCAGTACCTTGTTGTCATGGGCCAACAGAAGCAGGTTCAAGTTGATAAGGAAGAATGGAAAAAAGCCTTCACGAAACTGACGGCTTGCTAAGTGAAGAACCTGACTCCACCCGATGGCACTCACAGTGAAGTCCTTAGAAAGCTCGATGCCTGCTCCACCTGCGACCTGTTCATTTGACAGACTAAATATACCCTATTCTCATTCATGCTCCCTCTAGGATGCTTCACGATGATTTTTTTTAACTCTGTGAGTAAACACAGGGAATCCTGGTAGTTAAAGCAAGCAAAGGACTCCAACCTGAATCTTCATTTTGAATGGCACTCTCTGGAAGTATTAGAGCTATTAATTGTGGTGGAAAAAAATGTGGAGTTATGTAACCTGCTTGTTGTCAAACGTTATTATTTTTATTATGACCATTCAAATAACACTACCTGAATATAAGCTAAAATTCAGAAGAGTCTTTTTTGCAAGACAGAGCATGGCAACTTTAGGCAAAAGAAACGTGGCAAAACACAGCCCCATAGATGCTCACAAAAAGGAATATGTAACTGAAGGCTGGACCTGATGGGCTTCATTTTGCTAAAAGCAATTCTTTGCTGAGGATTTGGACAGAGATGTGGCCCAGGGCAGCATATCACAGGGTTATCAACAGCGGACAAGAGTGGCCTCTCTGGGCTGCATTATGTCTGCTGGCTTTCACAGGAAGTCCAGCATGTTTTCATTTTGTCTTTTTGTACTAACTCACTTCCAGCTTTCTTTTCAGGAAACCTTATCTTGACCGACTTAAAATCGCTGACTCGTCACATCTTTTTTTATCCTGCATCCAAGAGCCAGTTGTAGGCAAGGAAGGAAGTCTCGAAAAGCTGTAAATACACCTAAGTCCTCTTCTAGTTATTTTTTCCCTCTTTCACACTTAAGTCTTGAGGAAAATATTTCATAAGATTTTTAACAGAATGTCCTTCATTCTCCAGTCTACAGGAGTTGCCAGTGAAATGCATCAAATTAGAGAAACATGAAAATTGCACAAAGGAGGGGAACAGGTGTCCCAGGTGGCCCAGGGTGACTTCCCAGCAGGAAAGAGCCTGTGAATCCCAAAGAACTAAATATTTAAGTTTTTCAAGAAGCCAAAGAAGTTTTTTACATTGTTTATGCAAACACTACTAATGATCCATTTCCTATTCAAACCGGTAAAGCCTAATAAGGTTAAAAATTAAAGTTAATATCAAATTCCAAAACCATCTATTTAGTTGGTACCTATAAAGAACAAATCACTTCAAACAGAATAATAAAAAAGGACATTAGTCATTTACCCACAACATTTGCTCATAATCACTATTAAAAAATAAAGACAAAACAAATTTTTTAGACATTGGTTTCTTAGGGAAAACAATTCAATTTGATAAATTTTATTAAAATACAAAATCAGTTATTTGATTTGGGCTAAGCTACAAGATTCAGGTTTACTTTATTAGTCTTAAACTTGATTTAATCTTGCCATCATTTCTATATTTAGTCACATACCAAAGAGAAGAGTCAAATTTAAAAGTTACCAGCACTAAACCTACACTGTTTGTTACCACTAAGGATTTTCTAGCTATATTTTAGATAAAGTGAAAACGTTATTGGTTGTTTGATTACTTGATATACTTGATTTATTTGGTGCTGCCCAAAGCTGCCAGTAAATATCTGTCTGAAGACAAGCACAGTTATATAATTCTTTATTTCTAGTCCTAGGATGTAAAATCTAAAACATGTTCCCTTGACATATAGAAATTCAGAATCAAATAGTGCACACCAACAAAGAGAGCAGAGGAGAAATGAAGAGGGACCAAAGCAATATAAAGGAGGATGAAGAAATGTGTGTTTGAATTTAGGGGAGGAAGTGGCTACAGTGGGCTGGAGAACACTGGAAGAATTTCGGGTTTAAGGAGAATTGATTGAGCCTTGAGGTCTATAGCCATACCACCCTGAACATGCCCAGTCTTGTCTGAATTGAGCCTTGAGAAATGGGAGAGGTGGGGTTCATGTGGAATAGGATTTGGAGGGAAATTCACATTAGAAAGGATGAAGAGGATTAGCCAAGTCAGAGGCTTAGGACAATCCAGAACTACTTTAGAAGGTGGTGCACCAGAGGCAAGGGTCCTCTAGAGAAATGTGAGACTGTAAACACAGGCCACACTGGGTGTTGGAAAGTCTTGGGCACCAAGCACAGGAACTTGACCTCAATCTGAATAGATGTAGGGAAATCTTAAACACTATGAAGTTGAATAATGACCTAATAAACCATCAATTTAGGAAAGTTAGATTTTGTCAGCATATGTCACAGGGTGGTGTAAAAAGCTTTTAATGTGAAATCCACTGGGCAAGTACTAGTGTGAGGTTATAATGACCTGCACAGAGAGAAAGTGGGAAGGAAGGAGAATATGGAAGAAGGTAATAGGACTTCATGATGGGACACATTGAATGAGCTGAAAAAGTAAAAAATAAGTGCTCACTGGAAAGATGGAGAAAATGGTGACAATAAGAGGATTCGGGAAATCAGGATGAGAAGCATCTGCAAAGAACCTGAACTCAGACTTGAACGGGTTGATGTTGAGATAATAGGTGAATCACTGCAAATGCCCCGGATGGACTAGAGTGGGAACGGAACTAGGGACTGGAAATTGATTTGGGAGTCACTTGTTGTGTAGTGTTGAGTCCTCTGAGGCAAAGATTATGGAGAGAAAAAAATGTGATAAAATCTGAATCTTAGATAAAGGCAATCCTTGGAAAGGAGCAGCGAGAGAAAGTTAAGGAAAGAAGCTAGAATTATAGGCAATAAAGGGGAAGGGAGCGCCAAAGAAAGAATGGTCATTCAGGTTGAAGACTGGTGAGGAGTCAGAAAGCAGGCACTGAGAAGCCATCAGACATTGCTGAAGAAGGCGGGCTTAGTAGGATGAGGGGCAAGGGCAGGCTTTTGGGGCAAAAAGGTGGAGAAGAGATACTGTGGTTGTGCTACAATGTAGACCATGAAAGGAAGGCAAGACTTGGGTTGCAACCAGAGGAGATACAAGGCCTCAAAAACAATTAAAAGTAGGGGGGATGAGCGAGTGTGGTGAAGACCCTGAAGGCAGGCGGTTCCTAGCATTGACAGTTAATGGAAGGAGTGGACCGTTTACCTCTGATACCTGTCAGAATATAACCTGTCTACGGACTCAGGGCTCTCCTGCATAGAGCTGGACACACTAGAAGAGTCCTCTGGAGCCACTGCTCAATCTGTGCCAGTCAAAGAAAGAGTTCCCTACCACCTTCCAGACACTTCACAGAAAGACAGTGAGAGAATGAGCCTGGGAAGAACAGCAGGCTGGACAATGACTGCAGTCAGCAGAAGGAGGAACAGATAGAGTGCAAGTTTCACAAACAGCAGAAAAGTACTTTTAAAAAAGGACTTTTTAAAAAAGTCCAGTTGCCCATGATTTCAGAATTTTGGCTAATCTAATTTTTATGTCTAAGCCCTAACTTGATAGTATTCATTCATCTCATTAAAAAATACAGAGAACTGGTGAAAACACATGAGAAAATAAACTATTTTTTAATTTTTATACTATAGGTTATTTAAAAATAAACACACTATTATCAGTGCTTTTGTTATTTTGTGAACCAAGGTCGCACACCCATACCTGCTAAATAAATGTTTATTGGATGGATAGATGGATACTTAGTTGGATAAATGGATGGTTGGATGGATGGTTGGTTGGATGGCTGGCTGGCTGGCTGGATGGATGGATGAATACTAGGGTAGCATTAATTCTTGTGGTATGCTACTAGAACCAGAATTGGACTCTCAGTAACTGCTTGTGTCTTAAAGAAGTACATCTTTAATAAAAAGAGAAAGTTTAACAAGACTGAGATACTACACCACCGTGGGAGCCTTCCTTCCATCTGAGCATTTGGAACTGGGTTCAACCACATAACTGTATGAAGCAGTTGCCACCTAAGCTGAGAGGCAGGAATGTGGGCCTTAGGCTCATTCAGCTCTGCTCTCACCAGCTGTGATACTTACTGTACATCTCTGGCCATCACCAGATTCAGCTGCAAGTCATGATAATTATGCCCTTTTTTGCTAGAGGCAAAAGATTCCTTAGAGTTTATTTTCTTGCCTATAGCCTCTGATACAGATAATAAGAAGTGACAGTCCTTCCAGTTCAAACATAGTGGGCAGAACACACACCACAATCTCTGGTTCCTCCTAAGCCCTGCTATAGTAGACTAATGGGATAAAAAAAAAAAAGAAAAGAAAAGAAAAACCCTTATAAAACCACAAAGGCAAAACAAACAGAAGGGAAGAAAGCCGGGAGTGAAAGATGTCAACACAATATTGAGAGCTGGAGAGCAGGTGGACAGGAGGTAACTGATTCAGCAGAATGGAGAAAGTGTAAATTAAGTGCATACTGAGTGGGGAGCAGGGGACAGTGGTGTCCTGTCACACAGTGAGGAAGATCCAGCAACACGGTCGCCACCTACGCAGGAGCATCTGGTAGCATAGGTGGGAGACACAGAGCCTCCACTTCACTCCAGCCTAAAAATGCAGTTTTCTTTCTGGAGTGGCTGAATGGGAGAGATTCTAATCTCAAGGCACCAGGCCCAGCCAAGGGCAGGCTGCCTTCCTGAAGGTGAAGCAAAAGTCTAAAACAGCATGCTCTAAGTGAAACTTCAGAGGTCATAAAATGTTATCTACCTGACCTGCCTACTTATTCAAGAGCTAATTCTGGTCTGTGAGTTCTTAAAATATGGATAATGCAACTGAGGACCTAATTTTTAATTTTAATTATTTTAATGAATTCAGTTGTAAATAGCTACATTTGACCAGGGGCTGCTGTGTTGGACAGTGCAGGTCTAGAGACGCCCAATTCTGACCCAGAGCCTGGAGCAGCCAGGTTATACCCCAGGCAGGAGAAGATGGCTAATTTCTCCTGGGATGACAGACCAGCCCAAGACAAAAGACCCAGAGACAGACAGTGTGGATTCTCCAACAAAACAATGAAGTCCCCATCGAGACCATCTGCGAGCAGCCCCCAGTCAGAAAGGCACTCCCATGCACAATGCTTCTCAGATTTCTATCAACTAACTCCCTTTCACATAAAAGCAGACAGCCAAGCATCACTGGTTACCTGGAGAAACTCTCCAACGTGAAAGGACAAGACCATAACAAAGAAAATAAAGAGAGAAAAAAAACAACCAACAACAACAGGAACTCTAAAGGAACTGACATGACTCAACAACTATAACCAAAAAATCACACACCCTAAGACTCTCAGAGGAAAGGGAAGACGCTGCATCCATGAAGACATAATGGTGGGGGCGGAGGGGGAAGGGAGCATTATAGCAACAATTGCAGAGCTGGGTAAATTAAAAACCAAGGAAGAGAAAAACTCAAGAGTTGCTAGAAGGTAAGGAAGGCAGGGGAATCCCCCATGAAAGGGCTGAGACCGCTATAAACAGACGGTGTGCATGAAGAAGCCAACTTTGTGAGGTCAAAAAGACTTCAAGTCTTCCAAGTTTCCTGGAAATGTATGGAAATTTCTTAGGCAGCTTGGCCTCCCACAGACCAGACAGTTGCTCAGGCATAATAATGGAGTGGATCAGGAGATTTAAGACAAATTCTCTCACCCCAAAGGGCTGAGAAATTGCAGCTGGCATTGGGAGTTAACTTTGAGAATGAAGTGCATTAGCTCAGGAGCCCGAGTGCCAGAGTCCACCAGCTGCCCCCGTATGGTGAGAGGGGAAGAGTTCCTGCAGGTCAACAACTCCCACATTCCATGCATAGCCCTGAGGGGGCTGGGCTTCACACCCTGCCTCATGAAGTGGGCATCTGACAGTGAACATTTCCCAATTTAGAGCAGCTTCGAACAAACATTTATTTAGAGCAAGCAGATAATGAGTGATTAGTTTCATTTTTAGAATATCACAGATGTGATTCATTAGGGTATGTCAAATAGGAATCATTCTTTCATGCATCTGAGCTCATTTTCAAGAATTCCCAGGGTTTCATTTGAGCAAAACTGAATGACTTCTGCATAACCCAATTCTAAATCTAAGGAAGCCACCAAGGTGGAGATGCAGAGGCTGGGGAGAGAGCCCACACTGAGGCACAGCCTTTTCATTTCACTACCTTGGAATCAATAGAAGGCTTTTCTAATTGATTTCTGCACAGGGTTTGCTTTTGGTAAAATGTGTCTCAAGGTGAGTAAAACAATCTCCGTATTCTAAAAACAGAAAACATGATATAAGTGGCTTTTTGAGCTCAAATTCTTTTCCGGCATCTCCAACATGATCAATAAAGATAAATATTTAGATAAGTCACAGAAGATCTGAATGCAAATCCCAGCTCTAATATGTGCTCGGTCTGTGACTTGAGTGAGCCACCTACCTGTCTGGGCTTTGGTTTCCTCTCAGATACATGAGGAATTGTGATTTAGACTAAAAAGTCATGAAAACAAAGGTATTAGTTATTGAAGAAAGGCCAGAGTGTGGAAAAAGTATGTGGGTACCCTAGCAGTATGGATCTATGAATATTAATCAAGACTTAGTTATCCAAAGAAAAGTATGTCAGAGTCACTTGTTTAATTTAACACATTATATTTAATTCAATATAGTTGCTGCCTTCCCCAAAAGACATTATTTTAAAATATTTGCGTTTCATTTTCTTGCTTATGTGAAGTTTCACAGAGAAGCGCCACTGGCGTTTTGTATAAAATTAGCAAAAAGTCTTCTTCCAAAATTATTTAAATAAACATTACCTATTTCCCCCAACACACACACACACACACACAAATTCAAATCCAGAGTATACCTTACAAAACGTTATTTATGTTACTGATTTAGCCGGTTGTAGTGAGTTCAAGGATCTCCTTAACTAACATAGATACATAAATAGTAATTTATCTATTCATGTATAGATTATACATACATCTATAATAAATTACTATGTATAGATTATAATTTATTTATGTATAGATTATACATAAATCTATGATTATTTTATAGATAGTAATTTATCTGTTTATGTATTCATTTTCTCCTGTTGGTATTCCCTCAAGACTATGATAATGTACTGCCAAATTTTGAGAGAAATAGCTGTTGCAAAACTGCATTTGTCACTTAATTCAATGTCCTCTATGATAACGTATTAGTTCATTCTTGCATTGCTATCAAGAAATACCTGAGAGAGGGTGATTTAGAAATAAATCAATAATTAATTGTCTCACAGCTCTGCAGGCTGTACAGAAAGCATAATGCTGGCATCTCTTCAGCTTCTGGGGAGGCCTCAGGAAAAGAACAATCATGGTAGAAGGCAAAGGGGAGCGAAATGGCTCACATGGCTGGAACAGGAGGAAGAGAGAGCCCAGGGAGCTGCTACACACTTTTAAACAATCAGATCTCATGAAAACCCACTATCACAATGACAGTCCCAAGGGGATGGTGCTAGACCATGACAAACCACCCCCTTGATCCAATTACTTCCTGTCAAGCCCCACCTCCAACACTGGGGATTACAAGTCAACGTGAGATTTGGGTGGGGACACAGATCCAACCCATACCATTCCACCTCAGTCTCTTCCAAATCTCATGTCCTTTTCACATTGAAAAATACAATCGTCCCTTCTCAACAGTCCCCCAAAGTCTTAATTCATTCCAGCATTAACTCAAAAGTCCAAAGTCTCATCTAACACAAGGCAAGTCCTTTCCACCTATGAGCTTGTAAAATCAAAAACAAATTAGTTACTTCCAAGATACAATGGAGGCATTGGGTGAATACTCCCATTCCAAAAGGGAGAAATTGGCCAAAAGAAAGGAGCTACAGACTCCACATAAGTCTGAAAACCTAGCAGGGAAGTCATTAAACCTTAAAGCTCCAAAATAATCCCCTTTGACTCCATGCCCCACATCCAGGGCAATCTGGTACAGGGGGTGGGCTCCCAAAGCCTTGGGCGGCTCCATCCCTGTGTGTTGGAGGGGTTCCGCCCCCACAGCTGCTCTTATGACCTGCTGCTGAGTGCCTGCGGCTCCTCCAGGTGCTTGGTGCAAGCTGCTGGTGGATCTACCATTCTGGGATCTGGATTATTTTGGAGCTTTAAGATTTAATGACTGCCCTACTGGGTTTCAGACTTGTGTGGGGCCTGTAACCCCTATTTTGGCCAATTTCTCCCCTTTGGAATAGCATTTACCCAGTGCCTATATCCCCATTGTATCTTGGAAGTAATAAGTATTTACTTAATGCCTATAACCCCCTGAATCTTGGAAGTAATAAGATACTTCTTCCTATGAGGATGATAAATCAAAAACACATGATTTTACATGCTCATAGGTAGAAGGAACTTGCTTTGTCTCAGATAAGACTTTGACTTTGGGCTTTTGAGTTAATGCTGGAATGAGTTAAGATTTGGGGAAACTGTTGAGAAGGGATAATTGTATTTTTCAATGTGAGAAGAACATGAGATTTGGGAGGGGCCAGGGGTAGAATGATATGCTTTGGATCTGTGTCCCCACCGTTATCCCCAAATCTCATGTTGAATTATAATCACCAATGTTGGAGGTGGGGCTTGGTGGAGGTGATGAGATCCTGGGGGCAGTTTCTCATGGTTCCCTTAAGAAATACCATTCCTTTGGAGCTGCTGCCATGATAGTGAGTTCTCATGAGATCTGGTTGTTTAAAAGTGTGTGGCACCTCCTCCCTCCCTCCCTTTCTCCTGCTCCAGCCATGTGACACGTCTGGCTCCTCCTTTGCCTTCCACTATGATTGTTTGTTTTCTGAAGCCTCACCAGAAGCCGAGCAGATGCCAGCATCATGATCCTTCCTGTACAGCCTGAGGAACTGTGAGCCAATTAAACTTCTCTGTTTTATAAATTACCCCATCTCAGGCATTGCTTTATGGCAATGTGAGAATGGACTAATGCATTTAACATGTGTCACAAAAGGCCCCATGAGAGGTGATGACAATGTGAAACAAAAGTAGAGATTGATGAGGCTAAAAGAAGGATGAACACCTGAATTCAGAGTTAGGGGCTTCATGACAGACTTGGGGCACTCTTGAATTTAAATTTATTTGATCTTCAACTAACAGTCCTTGGAGGTCACTTTGAGAAGGAAATCCTCGAGACTTTAAGGTAAGCATCTTGTGAGCAAAGAAAACACTTTATGTTTCTCTGGGCATCAAAACCCTCCAACGCAATGCCCAAAAGCATGGCCCAAACTTCTCTAGTGATGAGGATCTTCAGAACTGTGCTTCTTCAAAGCTGATGTAATTCAAATCCCCAGGAGAAAGAGGGGTTTTGTTAAAACATGAGTTCTTCTTCAGTTGGTCCAGCAGGGATCCTGCAAGTCTTCATCCCTAACAAACTCCCAAGTGATATCCATACTGTTGCAGGGACCGTATTTAGAATAGTCAAAGCATGGGGATTGCAGCTTCATCAAGTATCCCAGGTATTTCTTATTATCAAGGAAAAATAAGAAGGACTGGATACCAGCCTAATACATAGTAACTGCTAAGTAGATGCTTATTGAAGGACAGAGAGATTGATGGATACAATCAAATGAGTAAATAAACTAATAAATGAAATAACCTGAGAAGCTTTCTGAACTTTAGTTGCTCTTCAGTAAGATGGGACAACACCTGACTTAAAGGTGCTGGTGAAACTCAGAAGCAGTAAGGAAAAGAAAAGTCACAGCACACAGACTCGAGTCCAGCTTTGTTTTGAGTTAAATGTTTTATTAACTCAAAAGGAGGATGAATTTTAACAAAGGACCAGAACAAAGATATTAATCAGCTGATTATCCCTAAAAACATTTTTGCCTTTTAGAATCTAGGCCACATTGCAAAACATGAAATCCAAAAGGATATGAAAATTAAGCTAATAACAAAATACTTAGGTCTTAAATTACAGCAAGGGTAGTAGAAGCAGCACCTACTCTGAAGCAGTGAGAAGGTTTAACACAGCATTCTTTTTTTTATTATTATACTTTAAGTCCTGGGGTACACGTGCAGAATGTGCAGGTTTGTTACATAGTATACATGTGCCATGGTGGTTTGCTGCATCCATCACCCTGTCATCTACATTAGGTATTTCTCCTAATGCTATCCCTCCCCTATCCCCCTACCCCCTGCTAACCCTCCCCTAGCACCCCACCTCCAGATAGGCCCCAGTGTGTGATGTTCCCATATCTGTGTCCATGTGTTCTCATTGTTCAACTCCTACTTATGAGTGAGAACATGTGTTTGGTTTTCTGTTCTTGTGTTAGTTTGCTGAGATGATGGTTTCCAGCTTCATCCATGTCCCTGCAAAGCATGTGAACTCATCCTTTTGTATGGCTGCATAGTATTCCATGGTGTATATGTGCCAACTCTTGCCCATCTGCCAAGGCCAAACACATGGGCTTCTGCATCCATGACAAGAAGCCAGCAGCCTGTCAGAGCTGAAAACTAGACTGATATCTGGGTTTTTCACTATTGCACCAGTTCTGTGGCTATAGGTAAGTCCCCTATCCACACAGGGCCTTGGCTTTCTCATTTGTGAAATGGAGACAATATCTGGCATTTACTTTGTATGTCTCATCTTTGTAATCCCATCATTTGGCAACATGCATGTGTTTTTAATTAAATCATAGAGAATTCCAGCTGAAAGAGAAAATATAACCTGGTGTTAATTTTGCCCACTCACTTTAGCAAATTTGAATGCATCATGCAAAATTCATGGTACATTTTATTGGTAGTATTTTTTTATCTTTTGTCTGGTAAGAACTTTTTTTTTTAATACTTTAAGTTCTGGGGTACATGTGCAGATCTTTCAGGATTGTTGCATAGGTACATACATGCCATGGTGATTTGCTGCCTCCATCCCCCCATCACCTACATCAGGCATTTCTCCCACTGTTATTGTTCCCCAACCTCCCCACCCCCTGCTATCCTTCCCCTAGCCCCCCCACCCCCCACCAGACCCCAGTGTGTGATGTTCCCCTGTGTCCATGTGTTATCATTGTTCAACACCCATCTATGAGTGAGAACATGTGGTGTTTGGTTTTCTGTTCTTGTGTCAGTTTGCTGAGAGTGATGGTTTCCACATTCATCCATGTCCCTACAAAGGACATGAACTTATCCTTTTTTATGGCTGCATGGTATTCCATGGTGTATATGTGCCACATTTTCTCTGTCCAGTCTATCACTGAGGGGCATTTGGGTTGGTTCCAGTTCTTTGCTCTTGTAAACAGTGCCACAATGAACATATGTGTGCATGTGTCTTTATAATAGAACGATTTATAATCCTTCGGATATATACCCAGTAATGAGATTGCTGGGTCAAATGGAATTTCTATTTCTAGATCCTTGAGGAATCGCCACACTGTCCTCCACAATGGTTGAACTAATTTACACTCCCACCAACAGTGTAAAAGTGTTCCTGTTCCTCCACATCCTCTCCAGCATCTGTTGTCTCCAGATTTTTAATGATTGCCATTCTAACTGGCACGTGATTGTATCTCAATGTGGTTTTGATTTGCATTTCTCTAATGATCAGTGATGATGAGCATTTTTTCATGTTTGTTGGCCACATCAATGTCTTCTTTTGGAAAATGTCTGTTCGTATCCTTTGCCCAATTTTTGGATGGGGTGGTTTGTTTTTCTCTTATAAATCTGCTTTATTTCTTTATAGATTCTGGATATTAGCCCTTTTCATATGGGTAGATTGCAAAAATTTTTTCAATAGGGCTAAAATGAAATGAGAAATGACAATTTGATTAGAGGTTAAAATGAAAGCACTCAAATGAACTAGAGTTTTGCATATATTTGTGGTGTGAATGATGTAATTTGTTAACTTAGAGATACTCCTATGTTCTCAGTGCAAGTGAAAATACATGAAAATATAAATAGAGCTGTAATATCTGATTATAAATATAAGTATGCAAATTTCAACTTATTTGTGGAAATTTTAATATCCTGTAATATTTTTGACAATGACTAAGGTATAATAAATGGATTTAAAATAAAAATTTATCCTAAATGATAAATGATAATAGATATGTAAAACAGGTGTTTTATGTATAAATTCGATTTTTTTCTCTAAACATTTGCCAACCTTTTATCTTTAACTGTGATACATATAATACGGAAGTGCAATCACTAGAAGAAATTATTTAAAGTCAGATTAAGATTTTGGGAAAAACATATTTTTATGTAGACGTTAAATCTATTCCGTTAAATGTCAAAAGAGGCTTCTCTTGAATAAAAAAGCAACAAATACTGAGTAAATTCTTAAAAAATTAAAGAGGGTAATAAGATCTGTTTTTCTTGCAATTTTCTAGTTATAAATTTATTCTAATAAATCAGTGTATTAGCTATCTTTTATTTATTTATTTATTTATATTTTTGAGACATAATCTTGCGCTGTCACCCAGAATGGAGTGCAGTGTGCAATCTCGGCTCACTGCAAGCTCCACCTCCCACATTCGGGAGATTCTTGTGTCTCAGCCTCCTGGGTAAGCTGGGACTACAGGCGTGCGCCACCATGCCAGGCTAAGTTTTGGATTTTAGTAGATGCGGGGTTTCACTATGTTTGCCAGGCTTGTCTCCAACTCCTGACCTCAGGTGATCTGCCTGACTTAGCCTCCAGAAGTGCTGGGATTACCGGCATGAGCCACCACAGCCCAGCCAGTCATGTTTAGACAGCTAACATAAACGTGTACTACACAATTCTAAGAGTAAGGTGAAAAAATAACTTTTCTATTCTAGTTAATTTTCATTTGAAAACCAAATGGCACTAGTGCATAGAAATTAATATTCAAAATAAATGAGCATATAGATTTCACTTTTTATAAGGCATCTTATTTATGTAATCTCATTTAAGTTTACCAACAATTACCTAAGTGAAATTATTATGAAATTCTTAAAAAAATTTAACTGGGGTGCTTACTATTCATTCATAAAACTAACATAAAACTGAGCAAGTTTTTCTTAAAAAGGTAGTATACTAGGATTCTAGAAAAATAATTACAATAATATATTTCCCCCCTTAATAGGAGCTATTAGCAAACTGATAGGGATAGATATATATGAACAATATATTTTACATACATGTGTATAAGTATCAAATAATTTTATTTTAAATGTGTGTCTGTATATACATGCATACAAATACCAAATGGTTTTCTGATTTACATTCTGTCTTCTAAACAATGAACCAACATGTTGCTTTAATGCTCAGAAAATGGGAAAAATACATAACAATTAAGATAAAAGTACAAACTACACAGAATTTAAACAGCTATTTTACCACTTTAGTCCTAAACAATTGTCAATATACAGCCAAAGATATGTCAGCATGGACCAAATGTGTATGACAGCTAAAAATGGATTTTATTGTCAACTCCTCTAATATTAAAACCCCATTTTTCATTCAGAATCAATAAACACATTAGGAATATTTCATTTTGAAACCCAATAGAAGTATGATGTTAGTCACATTTAGTGAGACAGTATTAAATTAGCATTTTTTAAAATTGCATTTTAGGTTTTGGGGTACATGTGAAGAACATGCAAGATTGTTGCATAGGTACACACACGGCAGTGTGGTTTGCTGCCTTCCTCTCCATCACCTATATCTGGCATTTCTCCCCATGCCATCTCTCCCCAACTCCCCACCCCACTGTCCCTCCCCTATTTCCCTCCGACAGGCCCCAGTGTGTGATGCTCCCCTCCCTGTGTCCGTGTGCTCTCATTGTTCAACACCTACCTATGAGTGAGAACATGCGGTGTTTGATTTTCTGTTTTTGTGTCAGTTTGCTGAGAATGATGGTTTCCAGGTTCATCCATGTCCCTACAAAGGACACGAACTCATCGTTTCTTATGGCTGCATGGTATTCCATGGTGTATATGTGTCACATTTTCCCTGTCCAGTCTATCATTGATGGGCATTTGGGTTGGTTCCAGGTCTTTGCTATTGTAAACTGTGCTGCAATGAACATTCGTGTGCATGTGTCCTTATAGTAGAA
>CAUYQU010051219.1:0-11021 GCA_963574635.1 Cheracebus regulus | reverse complement strand
AAGGTGGGAATGTCTCCCAGGATAAATTCCCCTGTTCCTTCACCCACGCTGGATTTCCAGCTCTCTGGAATCCCCTCCCACATGGTGGGAGCTCCCTGTCCCCTCCTGGATTTCCCCTCTGGGATTCCCTTCCACACTCTTCGTGGAAGTCTTTCTCTCCTCCTTTCCTTCTCTTTTCTCTACCTAAATAAAATCACTTTTCTACCAAACTTCTTGGGTCCGATATTTACTTTTGCGAGCAAACAGTGCACCTGCAGTGGTCCCATCAATTATTCTTTAAGAGGTCGGAGGCCAAGAACCCACAGCATTCTCTCGGGGGAGCTGTGCCTCACTAACACCCAAGAAAAAACCTGGTCACACATGTATTTATGTAACATAAGCAAGAAACAAATGTGGTTTGTTAGAAAATACTGAGATATGGGATTGTTTGTTATCACAGTAAAAGCTGATTTATGTAATTGCAAACTCCAAGTTCAAAGAAAAATGAATACAAAAAGCTACTTAGAGGAAGATACACTCAACTTCACTCACTTTACATAATTCAAATAAAAATAGCAATGAGAAATATATTTTTTAAAACACTATCCAAATAAGCTAGGGTTTGTAACCACTGTTGACAATAATCTAGAAGAATTAAGCATTCACAAATATTTTTGGTGAACGTTTAAATTTGTTCAATCTTTACTTTCTATGAAAAGTTTAAAATCGTATACCATAAGAGCTAGCAATTCCATATTTGGGAATTCATCCACCCATAAATTCAAACATATACACAAAGATATACGTGAAGTGATACTCATTACATAGTCCTTTTACTAAATAAAAAGAGAATAAGAATGAGAAAGGAAGAAAAGACAGAAAGAAAATTAAAAGATTAGAAGAGTTAAATACATTCTGCATTAACTATACTAAGGAAAAAGAGGTAGCTTATAATATGCTGTTAATTTTTAAAATCAAGTTGCACAACAGGGTGACAATATAATCTCATTTATTTGTAAAACATCTTGATGTGTGCAAATAGATCATCTGAAAAGATACTTAAGAAATAGTTTTAAAGTGTTTACATTCAGGGAATGGTCTTATGATGCTGCTAGTGCCATTGTGAAGTAACTTCTACTTATTACCACTTGCTATTATAAATAAATATTTATGTTATGTATTATTTTCACAATTTAAAACCCAGTTTAAAGGTAAAATGAAATGAAATGAAAATGTGTTTAAAATAAGTTTGAGCTGACTTGATAAATTTGGATCTCACGTCAGCAGGCTCACTATTCTGTACCCATGAGACTCTGCCGCCATCTGTGGCAGAAAGCATAAACTGAAGATGAAGGCACTACAAGGTAAAAAAGTAAGAGAAAAGGCTCTGTAGCTGACAATATGTAGTTGTTATTAGAGCAAATCACCTGGAATCGTAACAACTTTCGTGTTGAATATAAAATAAAGATTTATTTGTGGATTCACATAGTATTAGGAAAACAGGTAAAGCAAACGTTGTCTCCAAGATGCTGTTTCTCTAAGTTTCAAACACTGTATGTCCCTCACATCAAAAAGAAAACAAACTGTAACTCAAGACTGGCCTCATTTTCATGGATCTCGCTTTTTTCTAGTTCAGGGGGTTTGCTTGTATTATTTATTTAAAATCAAATAAGACAGTCTCCAGAATTTCTTCTCTTTGCATTTTAAGCTATGACTTTTGCATTCAAATGGATTTCACTGTTTTACAAAACCAGACAAAGTCAGTTAAGACGAGACATTCAGACAGGTGTTTCCCTATAGGCATATAGAGTCTCCTGCTTTATTCCTTTTATCCCTCGTGGCTAGATTCCCCAGGCCCTGCTGAGTCAGGCTTAGTTAGCTTAGAACATTTTCACTTCTGTGTACCCATCACTGACAGAATCGTTGAGTAATGAATAAAGGGAACCACAGGGAGTAGTTCCAGGCGTCAGTTTCTGTCACAGAGAAGAATTAATCACCAATTGTTAGATACGGGAACATCATTTATAAAGCTGTGATTTAAAAGGGCACAATCAACTAATTGAAGCCAGAGCAGAAATGCCTACACAATGTAAAAAGTAGATATCTTGGTGGAAACTATGTTTTAAACATTTTTAAAGAGTTTTTTTCTTTCTGTGGCTTAAAGCATTCCCAAAAAGTAATGACACAGAACAAAACAAGAATCTGTATAAACCTTATCAGGAAAAATTAAGGCCAAAATCTCAAAAGTACCACAAAAACAGAAACTAACCAACTAAGCACAGTGACAATTATGTGAAACTCATGTTTATTATATAATTCATATTATTAATTCATGAAAGAAAATATGGCATGATATTTATCCGGGGTACTAGTCTAAGTTAGAGCCATCATATTCACACATAGAACCCAGACAGATTTGTATGTATCTCCTCTCCCAAACAAAGAGGAGAACAGAACTAAAAGTTGAGTAAAACGTTTGCAAGATTTAGGGATGTGCTGTTGGTATGTTGATCTTTGACCTCCAGGACTTCAACCTGAGTACTTTGGGGAGATAATATTATATGACAAGAGTTATATTAGCATTATGAATAAATAGCCCTATAGCATTCATAAGAAAACAATATGGTTATGTTGAAGTTCATAGAAGTTATATTGCTATTAGTTATTATATTGCTATTATATTATTATTATATTTTAATATTATATATTTTATATTATATATTATTTTATTATACTATTACATTATTATTATATTCTAAAATATACTATTACTATATTACTATTAGTTATGCATATTAGTTATTTACTAATGTGCAAAACATTACCCTAAACCTTAATACTTGAAAACAATACACATTTATTCTCTCACCATTTCTATAGATCAAAAATTGGGGCACTGCCCTGCTGAGTCTTTTACTTCAAGATTTCTTAAAAGACTGCAATGAATGTGCATGTCTATGTTGCCAGAGCTGGAGGGTCATCAGAATGCTTTACTGGCTACAGGTCCCCTCCCATGCTCAGTTAGGTGGCTGTTGGTAGTATTCAGTTTTTCTATGGATGTTGAATGGAGAATATTTTTGCTACTAGCTCTTGGCCAAAAGTGGCCCTCAGACAATTATCATGTGTGCTTCTCAAATATAGTAACTTGTTTTATCAAAGCCAGCAAGGGACAGTCTTGTTAGCAAGATAGAAGTCACTATCTTTGTAGCAATCATGGAAGTAGCATCTCATCAACTTTGCTATATTATGCTGGTTGAAAGAAAAGCACTGTATTCAGGTCACATTGAAAGAGAAGGAATTACAAAATGGTTTGAAAACTAGGAGGCTGAGGATCAGTGCAGGCTTTTTTACAAGTTTGTTTATCACAGATGGTATCAAACTATGTGATTTTTCTACTTCTCTGAAGATAAATAGCACCCTACCAATTTGCTGAATAGAAAATGTAATGATGATTCTAGTTTCATTAGAAAAAGAATAATGCAATAAAAAACAAAATATTTTTTTCTGCTAAGACATAACTTGACTAATCGCATTTTTCTGAAGTGTGCTTTAAAATTTATTTCTAATCTCTCTATTATCACCAGTTGTGATTAAATGTCCATTAATAAAATAAAATCAGCAATGGCAAAGGATACTATGAAACTTACTGAAGCAGCAAAACTGTCCTCTCAATAGCTATAGCTGTTTAGAATTTTGTAAAAATCATAAAGCAAACAAAAACCGATTTGACCTCCCAAATTGCATAGAATTTTATTAATCTCATGTTGCATAATCTTAACAAGCAAATTTAACTTCATGTCAAACCTGACCAAAGGAAAAAGAAATTAGAAAATATTTTATAAATAAGTGCAGTCTCCATTTTCAATGTTATTATCCACCCCATTCTGTTTCCTCTGCTCACTTTAATTATTCAAAAATTATGACAACTTGAGTTATAAATTAAGAAGGAGAGGCTGACTGCAGTTTGCCCTTCAGAAACCTTGCCTTCTTGGCATTCCTTGGTCTATGACAATAATAATTAGACAGCCAGTTACAATTCCTCCAGACTTCACTGATTTTTATAAGATTTTTAACTTCTCATGAGTCTTTTGAGACCTGAAATTGGAAATGAAGAAGCAGCTAAGAATTTTCCTCCCTTAGGATAATGGCACCCAAATAGTTCCATTGGATGATCACCAAAGAGAACCACTTTATAAAACCAAGGTGAATGATATAACATTGTCACCCATGAGGCGGTAAGGAAATGCGGAGTTTTGATTTCCTGAGTTATAGATTGTCTAAGGAAGCACAACTAAGTAGGTTCAGAGAAATGTGCAAATATGTTTAGATATCCAAGGATATTTTTTGAAACCAACTACAGATAGAAGGACAATTTAAAATATCATAATTGAATGGCAAAAAACAGAGACATAGGAAGGAAAACATAACATTACATTTGAATGATAACAATAAATATTGCACAGTCACCATCCCTTGATAGCCATGAGTGACTGGTTTCAGGACCTCACTTGGATACTAAAATTTATTGATCCTCAAGTCCCTGAAATAAAGTGGCTCAGCATTTGCATATAGCCTATGTACATCCTCCCATATACTTTAAAATATCTCTATATTTGTAATAATATCTGATACAATGTAAATGCTATGTAAATAGTTGTTACATAGGGAATAATTACAAGAAGAAAAACTTTGTATGTGTTCAATACAGACACAATTTTTTTCAGTGTTTTCAATTCATGTTCAGTTGAATCCATGAATGAGAATATATAGATACAGAGAGTCAACTGTGTACAGTATAAAGGAACTGACTTAATCAATTTTGTATTGCTGTAACAGATTACCACACACTGGGTAACTTATTGTCAAAAAGGAATTTATTTATCAAGTTTTTACACCAGGAAGTCTAATATCAAGGTGTTAGCATCTGGCAACAGCCTTGTTACTGTGTCATCCCATGGTGGAAGTTATGAGAGGAAGAGGGAAGAGGACCAAATTTATCCTTTTATCTGGAACCCATTCCCATGAAAACTAACCAATTCCCATAAAAATATGGCATTAATTCATTTATAAGGGCAGAGCCCTCATGACCTAATCACCTCTTAGAGGTCTTACTTATGAACAATGTTGAATTTGGGATTAAGTTGCCAATAAATAAACTGTAGTGAACACACTCAAAATATAGCCAAAACTGTATTTTTGTGTTGTTCGTAATTTTTTAATGTAAAAAGTCAAATATTTCTAATTGCATTTTTAAAATTCATATGCCTCTACCTTCAAATCAAAATAAAAAGTCAAGTTGAAAATAATATATAAAAGTGTTGAGAAAATTTATCTGCCAGCCACTTAACAATTAATGCTAGTATGACAATATTCAAGGGATATTATAATATTTATTATATTTAATTATGTAATTGATAACCAATAATTGGTAACAATTATGTAATATTCATTCTATTTAGGTAATAAATAAAGCTTTTCCTAGTAACAAATTAGAGATTGTTTCTAATGACAAATAGAAACAACTTATTAGAAGACAATTCATCAAGAGTCCTTTGCATTTTTGCATAGCTTACAAGCAAATGTACTAAGAGCCTTTTTTTCTCAACTATCTATCTTTTTTTTTCATTTTCTTTTTTTAATTATTATACTTTAAGTTCTGGGGTACGTGTGCAGAACTTGCAGGTTTGTTACATATGTATGCATGTGCCATCGTGGCTGGCTACATCCATTCCCCCATATCTTTTTAAAGATGTTTGTATAGAAAATAGGTTTAGAAAATAGAGATAGGATATTTTTCCAGAGCAGAAGTACACTTCTCTTCTTTTGTTTTTTTTTTTTCGAGACAGAGTCTCACTCCATCACCAGACACCAGGCTGGCATGCAGTGGCACAATCTCGACTCACTGCATCCTCCACCTCCTGGGTTCAAGCAATTCTCCTGCCTCAGCCTCCCGAGTAGTTGGGACTACAGGTGTGCACCACCACACCCACCTAATTTTTTTTGTATTTTTAGTAGAGACGGGGTTTCACCATGTTGGCCAAGATGGCCTCGATCTCTTGATTGATCTCTCAATCCACCCGCCTCAGCCTCCCAAAGCACTGGGATTACAGGAGTGAGCCACCACACCTGGCCAGGTACATTTCTTTTATTGCTGAGTACAATAAAAGATAATATCTCCCTCTACAGAAAAGTTTGAACTTATTTGATTGCAGCACATAATAAAATACTAGGGTTTCTTAAGTTAAAGCTCTCTTATAACACAGGTTACTGCTCATGTAGGTATTATTGTGTCCTTGCAGCATCACTGAATGGGAGTTCGAGATGTGAGAACAGGTGTAAGAATATGAAAATGTCATGACTACTACTATTGTTGTGAATAATAAACTCTGTTCTAAACCAGGAATTTTGTGTCTTCTGGATTTTAACAAGGTTAACGTTTGTAGAGTAAATTTCAGTTTCCTTACAGTTGTGGACACAACCAGTCAATAATATATAGCAATAATAAACATACATGCACTCAATAATATAGCCTCAAAATATATATTGAAATTACTGACAGGATATCAGAAACAGATTATCAATCATGATTAAAATGCACATATCATAGAAACTGATAGATCAAGCTGATTAATACTTGCTTATGATTAATCAACAAAATTTAAAGAAAGCTGAAGCTACTATATTCTCTCATGTTTATGTACTCATGTATTCAACAGTGTTGAAGTGCATGTGGATATTTACAAATATTTGCCACATACTAAGTTTCAAAGAAAATTTAAAACAAATCTAAATGAGTTAAAACCATTACATCCTGCACTGAATATCCATGGAATTAATTTACCAACAATTAAAAAGTTGTAAAAATAGAAATTTAAAAATGAATATTTATAAATGCTTAGAATTAAGTAATAAGCATATTCTTCATCAGAGAACTTGTGTCATAAAGTTTAAGTGATACTTAAAAATATATTTGCAGTCTTTCTTTAAAAAAAAGATTATTTGGCAAGTATTTAAGAGCCTAGATTAATGACATAAAAGTAAGCCAAAGGAATACAAAAGAAGATAATACACAAACAGCAAATGTTAACATTCAATAACCAGAAGAGTGATAAAAAAGCATTTAAAGATGATTATTTGAGAAGTCTAATAAAATAAATTTTTAAATTGAATTCAATATAAAAGTAGAAATAGTAAATCAATTTTTTAGAAGATGTGTAAGTGATTAACACTTTTATACCAATGACTTTGAGACTTTAGAGAAAATAAAAATTTTCCAGAATAGTAGTTCTTAAATATTTTGGTCTCTGGAACTCAATGCTTTTAAAAATTATTGAGGACCTCAAAGGGCTTATATTTATGCAGGTTTATATATCAACATTTATCACTTAAAAATTAAAGCAATGTTAAAATATGCATTTACTAATACATTTTACAATATAACAATACGAAGCTCATTGCCTGCTAACATAAATATAAATATAAACTACATGAGCTAACTATAACAAAACAAACAAAAAAGTAGAATATCCCATGTTTCTTTAAAGTTTCACTTGATATTACATTAAATCTTCTAAGATATCACAACTTAATATCTGACATTCTGAAAAATTTCACTGTATACTTGTGAAACAGTAAGAGTAAAAACAATAATATTTCAGCATAATACAATTACACAAATATTTTTTTCTTCATGAACTCCCTGAAAGTTTCTCCAGGAACCACAGGAGGTTCCAGACCGTAATTTCAGATATCTTTTATAAGAAAACAGAAACAAATTTGAAATAACAAAAAATAGAAACCATTACTAAATCTGTCAAATTTGTTAAAGTACAAAGCCAGCAATGAAATTCTTGGGCCAATCCTACCCACAAAGGGAATGAGGACAGAGAAGACACTACATCTAGATAACTTTTACTAATCTGTTAAGAACATATAATACAAAATTTGCAGAAAATAGAAAAAAAAAAGAATGTATGGAACCTGTGTGCTTCATCATAACACAGGCAAGTTATTTGTAAAGAAAGCAAATTTTAGCTATCTCACTACAGAACAGATGAGATAATTCATTGGAATTATTGAATACAAGATCAACATATAAAAATGAGTACCTTTCACATATACCACCAATTTTCTCTATTTCAGTATTGAAGAGGGAAAATGAATACCATTCATCAAGGCAATATAAAGTTTAGGCTATCTGGATAGAAATCTAACAAAGAATGTCCTTTTATAAAGAAAATGAAAACATGTGCTTGAAGGATATAAATATCTGAAAAAATTACTATGTTCTATTGTGGGAGCACTTTATATTTTAAATCACAATCTATTCTTACCAGATTACTTCATGAATTATTGTATTTACATTAACATTCCAACTTTATTTTTATTCAATGAAATTTTTTGCAAACATATTTCTAAAAGTCTGCTGTTCAATGTCAAAATCTACATGCTTTAGAGAAAATGAGACTCTCAGTTCCCATTCCAGATCTGCTAAATCACCCAGATCACAGTTTCCTTTAAAACACTCTTAAAAAAAAAACACAAAAAGTGGAGTGCCCTAGACCTACCAGATGTCAAGGCTCACTATTACCAAGATGACAGTCGAGGCAATGTGGCATTGATATACAGATAGATGAACAATAAACCAAAACAGACAATCAGAGTTAACCATTTTTTTACATAGTGTATTAGCCTGTTTTCACAGTACTGTTAAATACTTACGTGAGACTGGTTAATTTATAAAGAAAAAGAGGTTTCGTGGATTCACAGTTTCATGTGGTTGGGAGGCCTCAAGATCATGGTGGAAGGTGAAAGGCATGTCCTACATGGTGGCAGACAAGCGAGAATGAGGGCCAAGCAAAACTGGAGACCCTTTATACATTCATCAGATCTTGTGAGACTTATTCACTACTACAAAAATGGTATGGGGGAAACCATACCTATAATTCAATTATATCCCACTGAGTCTCTCCCACAACACAGGGAAATTATGGGAGCTACAGTCAAGATGAGAGTTTGGTGGGGACACAGCCAAATCATATCACATAGCATCATGGTATGGCATCATGGATAAGATTTATGAAACATAACAAATCAGTGGTAACAGAGTCATCTCTTCAATAAATGTTTTTCGGTCAACATATTTTCCTTTCATTTATACATATATATATATATTTATATATAGTATATGGGTCAAATGCCTTAAAGGTAAAAAGATTTTATAGATAGTAAAAGTAATTATAAGTAATTACATAAATAATAGCAATTATCTATGAGCTTAGTAGAAGGCAGGATTGCTATATGTCTTACTCCTCTCAGGACACCATAACAAAATACCATATATTGGGTGGCTTAGATGATAGAAATTGTTTTTCTTTTCTCATGGTACCATAGGCAAGAAGTCCAAGATAAAAGTTTCAGCTGATTCAGTTTTTGATGAGAGCTCTCTTCCTGGCTTGCACACAGCCACTTTGGCCTCACAGGACCTTTCCTCTTTGCCCTTGTGGAAATAGAGAGAGACAGAGACAGAGACAGAGATGAAGACAGAAAGGTTTCTTCCTTTATTTTTTTATTTTATTTTATTTTATTTTATTTTATTTTAAAGAGACAGAATCTTGCTCTGTCACCCAGGCTGGAATGCAATGGCATAATCTCAGCTCACTGCAACCTCCACCTCCCAGGCTCAAGTGGTTCTCCCACCTCAGCCTTCCAAGCAGCTAGGATTACAGGCACGCACCACAGTGCCCAGCCAATTTTTGCATTTTTAATAGAACTAGGTTTCACCATGTTGCCCAAGCTGGTCTTGAACTCCTGACCTCAGGTGATCCATCCACCTCGGCCTCCCAAAATTCTGGAATTACAGATGTGAGCCACTGAACTTGGTCCGTCTCTTCCTCTTGTTATAAGGCCACCAATCCAACAACTTATGGTCCCACCTGCTATAGACTAAATGTTTTTTCTTCTCGAAATTCATATGTTGAGTTCCTTAGCCCCAAGTAACAATGACTTTTATTTGTAGAAAGGGCATTTACAAAAATAGTTGAGATTAAATGAAGCTATGAGAATTCGACCCTAATCTGACAGAATTAGTGTCCTTATAAGTAACATCAGAGAGCTGACCTCTCTCTGCCTGTGAACAAGAGGTCATGTGAGGAGCATATAGTGAGATGTAAGCCACCTACTGTTAAAGGAAAAAAATATATATTCAATGGTACTTGTTAAAACATGGCAAGGAAGACTTCATTCAGGACCATTACAATAAGTACAGTGACTACTGCAATGGGGTGTGGGAAGATTAGGCTCAACTCTGAATATAGCATTGGCAAATGAGAATTTATAGTCAAAGAGCAGTGTGGGTGTCAGTAGCTGGGAAATTGCTAAGAGGAAATATCAGGAGTGTGATGGATTCTGGCTAAACTAACCTAAAATGATTCTGCTGAAGGCAGGCCAGAGTAATCAGACATCATCTGGGATTGTAACAGACTGTCCTGAAGAATCTCCCAATTTCCCAATCTGAGGTTCTTGGCCTGTATTATACCAAAGAATAGGGAAATGGATCCCAGAGGCGCGGTGAGTTTGCCATTTGAATAAATATGTGGACCCAAAGAGTTTTGCAGTGAGCAATTTATTAGGCAGAAAGAAAGGCAGAGAAGGAGAGCTCACTCCCACCTGCTGTGGGAGGGGATCCAGAGAAGGAATCTGCATAGGGAAAGAGAGAGGGATTTTAACCCTAGAGTTATTCCCTCCCCATTCATGTTCTCATCCAATGAGAGGGTTCTTTCAAACTTCCTCTGGAGTGATTGATCTTTGATAACGGATTGGCTGTTTGGTCCACAACAAAGCCCCCTCCTCCCAGAGCTTTCCGTGGCCTTTTTGATCAAAGAAGCCCACCTGGAGTTTTCCACCTAGCTCACCAGCAGGAAACCCAGACAAAGTACTTTACATTTGAAACAGGGGGGGGGGGGGGGGGGGGGGGGGGGGGGGGGGGGGGGGGGGGGGGGGGGGGGGGGGGGGGGGGGGGGGGGGGGGGGGGGGGGGGGGGG